>MCFA01000191.1:0-82715 GCA_002105025.1 Clohesyomyces aquaticus
CGGCGCATTAGGAACTAAGTGGAGGGGAAGACCTTGTGTTAGTTGGGGCGTAGGTGAGGACAAGTTAGAAGTTGGATGAGGTCCACCTGTGTCCCATCGACTATTATGATGATGTTGGCTCTCGGGATGCAGCGGTAGATCCGGCGCTGGCACGGGTGATTGCAAAAATTGGCATATCCCGCCGATATCAGAAGGCGGCTCACTAAACTGTTGTCTAGCACTCAAGAATGCAACCTCTTCGTCAATAGCTTCATTGTGTGGGCGTTTGGGAGTCTTTTCCCTTGGAAGTATTGTCGATATTTGCTGCATGTTGCCATCCTGACGGTGTCCTGCTGCAGAACTCGACATTTTCAGCCTCGCCAAAGACTGTGGCGTTGCGAGTCCAATTCGAAGCAGTTCAGTCTGGCTCGTTGTCGGTACTGGGGAACTTGACGCGGTCACTACGTCTCCCTGCAGTTTTGCTGGAGTCATCGGATTTGGTCGAGCATACGACTTTGTGGCTTTGGCTGTAGCGTTCATTCTCGCAATGGTCCATGGGTTGGAGATTTCAGCTGCACGTGGCCCTTCTTCTTCATCGTCTGGTGGTGGCTGATCGTCCAACAGCATATCCATCTCTTCTTTATCGACACCATACATGTTCAACCTCCACTTGTATTGCGTTGTGCTTCTGGGCGTGGAGATCTCGTTCCCAGTGCTCTCTTCCTCCGAGACTGCGAATGCTGTGTCCCTTAGGTCAGCGGAAAAGTCCCGCGATTCCGGCCGGGGCTGTCTTGCGGCTTGCAGGGGTTGCAGATCATTTGAAAGTGCTTCCGGATAATACGATGTGAGAAGCCTGTCAATAGCGCCGAGGACAGCTTCTCCATCCTCGAAGAGAACATCGTCCTTTGCGGGTTCGATATTGGGATCGTAGCTATGCGGTGGGCAGTTGATGCTCATGCACATAAATGGATCCTTCGTAGAAGCAAGTGCTGGATTTGATTTGCGCAGTCGCTCCTTAAAGATAGCCACGATTTTTTTCAGGGTACCGCGAGTAGCTGACACTGGTCTGGCGTCGATAGAGATGAAAGCGCCCTCGCTAGAGATCTTTGCACCAACTGCATCCGCTCGGGGAAGGAACGCTTGAATCTCGAATCCATCGGATTCTATAGCTGTCCAGTTGCACTGCGAGGCGCATTCCCTCCCGATGGCTTTAAAGGCAGCATCTTCAGCGTTGGCTCCAGCTTTCGGGGCATATACCCAATTCCCCTTGTCTGTCTTTGCCTTACGAACTTGGAGTGAGAAACGCACTGTTGGTCTCGCAAGCGCGTACGACTGTATCACACGTTTGACTTGACTTAGGTATTTGGAGGAGTGCTTCAGAGCTGACTGCTTCCTGACTGGGAGTAACTTGAAAAAATCAGTGAGTTTGACAGTGGTGCCCACGGGATGCGAGGCTCTCTCTGTCCTAGAGGATGTTAGTCCAACCCGACAGTGTAGATAGCATTTGGACACAGAATTGACTTACGACTCAACTTCACCATCTCGTCCGATCTTGAGTAAGGCCGCAACCGGCTCGCCTTCAACCCTCGTCATAATTTCAAGTCTGCCACTCATCTCAGCCATACTTGCCATAGCTTCACCACGGAAGCCGAGCCATTTACACCCGACTTCCTTTAGGTCATCAAAATTTCGAATCTTGCTCGTACAATAGCGCCGACATACTAGCGGTCGATCGTCGGCTAGGATTCCATGGCCGTTGTCCTTCACTTCGATGGAGTCGATGGTATTCGCGGAGATGAATACAAAGATTGACGTTGCCCTGGCATCGAGAGCGTTATCAATGAGCTCTTTGACGACTGATATGGGGTCGACAATGGCTTGGGTGGAGCCAATTTGTCTCACTGTGGAAGGAGGCAGCGCCTTGATAGTTGAAGCTGTCTTCACCGGGTCTGCGTCTGGGTTCGAAGCGGCTGCCATTGCTCAATCCTGGCAATAGCTGGGTGTTTGCAGAAGATTTTTTGAAGCCCAGCCGCCAGGACAGGCTGTCGTCTTGAGCTTGTCGTGCCTGCCTCCCCAGTCCTCCAGGCACTGGGCCCGCCCAGAAGAGAAGCAACGGCACGACGCGTCCGCGCCATCATGTGACCGTTTCATACACGGTGGACCCATTCCGACTCCGGACCATTGGTGCGGCATCTTATCAATAGGTCGTGTATCCGATAGAGCCTAGGAAGTGATTCTGATTTGCCCCTCAGGGCAGATACCTATGTAACGGGGCGTCTTAAGATGCTTGCAAATTGACCAATCAGAGCTTCCATGGCCGGCCGATCGCCCTGGCTGAGTCAACTAATTTTCTCAATTATCCCACCGAGGAACACACTCGCACTGCTTCACATTTACCTTCAACATCTGTTACAATTCTTCTCTCGACCATGTCTTACACAACTGATCAGGCCCGCTGGCGAGCCCTCACTATTCGCGATGCCCGCGCCAATGGCTGCTTCGTCTACGCGGTAAAGAGTACGGGTATCTTCTGTAGACCCACATGTTCCGGTCGTCTAGCACGTCGGGCAAACGTTGGGTTCTACAAGACCCCAGCCGAGGCTGCAGCGGCCGGATTCCGGGGCTGCAAAAGGTGCAAGCCGGAAAGTGTGGCAGTTGAAGATCCCCAGGAACGAGCCGTCAACAAAGCATGCTCGCTCATCGAGAGCGCGCTAAAAGAACCGGAGGCCAAAGCTATAAAGCTCGCTACGCTTGCAAATAGCGTGGGCCTTACCCCGCGATATTTCCACAAGATCTTCAAAGACAAGACGGGGATGACTCCGAAGGAATACGCAAGCCTCGAGAAGTGGAGACAGCAGCAAGAGACAGCCACTTCGACGTCAGAAGGAGAGCAGATGGACAGGGCAGCTTTCGACGTCCATGCAACCGACTTTTCCGAATTCTTCGACTTCAACATAGACTTGGAGCTGCCGCTACCACTTGAGGGGGCACGCGAGATGCCTACATTGGAAAATTTGAATGTCGAAGGAAATGGAGGGACGTTCGATGCAAGCACTCAGCTTCTTTTGCAGAGCGGCGACCCCATTGGATGGGACCACTGGGCGACGATCCCATCAATATTAACCACGGCACCCCTCAATTCTCTCGACGCAACGGCGCCGGGATCTTCAGCAGAATTCGGCCAAAGTGCTCAACATTTGCTCGATTCCCAGTCTGTATAATAGTGATTTAATCTCAATGCTTTCTTCATGAAAACACCCTATAAGATGACTGTGATTGCCATCGACAACTACTCAAGCTCCACTATAGTATTGTGCTTCACGCTCTACGTCCCTCGGATTATGCCGTTGTTTTGCAAGCGTCCAACACGTCAGAAGCCCCGAGCTCCAAAAGGAACAGGCAGCGGATGTATAGCTCAATCACGGGTATAGTACGAAGGAGTCTGACGGCGGCTGGCGCTGGGGTAGCGAAGCGCGTTGCGGGAGGAACAGCGGCGATAGATACTAGCAGAGGAGTCGGCACGGCCGTGTACGAGGCGAAGACCTAGAATACCCGACATTCTGCTATCTTGACTTTGGTCAGTCGTTCTTCCATAAAGTTGCAAAAAGAGCGAGAACAGTAGGTATCTCAGAGACCTATTTATAAGCAGCGACGGCGTAACATATGTCGATGCTAGCCATACCTTTTCCGGCTCTTCCTAAAGCTATATGGTACATGTATTCATCATTGATGGGGTGTTGTGTGGGAAGAAAATTCAATGAAGACTTACCAATGACATTCGCAATTTTGGAGTGTAGAATCACATGCACCGCCGACACCTATCGCGGTGTCCAAGCGGCAATTGTCTAGTGTAACACGACAAAAAAAAACCAAGTATTCATTCAGCGAAGGCGAGTTCCTAGACATGCGCACACGACATCGGGGTTGGGGCCGATGAAGTTGAGGATTGCCGGCTCGCTGAGAATTTGTGACTGCCAAGATTTCGATACTAGACCTAGAACGGCTAGAGCGATGGATATCGGATCAGTCGTTCAGTGGATGGCACACGGGTCGATATCTACGAATCCACCTCTAATGTGCTCACCTAGTTGATTACGCGTCGTCAGAGGCATTAAATTATCTTAAAGCTTTCACACCTCCTTCAGAAACCACGTTGTTCAAGAAACTCTCTGCTCTTCACTCTGCCATGGCTTCCAAAAATATCTAGAGGCGCTCTGTGCGCCACCCCCTTGCTGTTTCAGTCGAGGTAGACTTCGAACGCACGCCTGGTGACTGCGGCGCGGGCAGGACGCCCAAAGATACATCATAAGGTGCGGAGAATTTCTTCCGAGGTGGTTGTTCCTTTGTCATTTCTCTCAAGACATCAACCAACCACGATGTATTCCTCCACCAGTCTCACCTTTTCGATTTTCCTGATGTATTGGGATCACGTTGCTTCCAGCTCGCTTCCTTTCGTGTATACTCAGTCCACCGATTCGTCAAAGCCGTCGGCGGTATTGGTCAAAAGAGGCGGGGTGTATAAAGCGGGGATTTACGTGCTAATCGCTATCCTCGTCATTGTGGTATTGCTAGTTCTCTCCGTCATCTGCTTCCACTGGCGTAATATCAGAAGGGCATGGCGCAGCTTCCGAACGAGAGCTAAGGAACAGTCGGAGGGCAAGCAACTGAGAGGAAGGATGGAGAATCGACCTCCTGGTGAGGACCCCATCGATATGACGCTCAAAGTGGTGGGGTTGGGTGTGGGTGTCGCAGCATGACCTCCAGCGTAATATCGACCTTCTCTTATCCCATTCCGAATGCCATGCAACCAGGAATATCCTCTTCCCGGTATCCCGCTTTTGCTTCCGCTCTTTCTTCCGGTCTTGCTGCTGCTCTTGCTGCCGCTCTTACTGCCGCTCTTACTTCGGCTCATTCGAGGCTCCTGAGAGGCTCCTGAGAGCTCCACCCTCCATCTGGTGCGAGGCTGTGGAAGTCGTATGATCCTACGAGTATCACCACCGGCTCTGGGCAAGTCCGCTACTGCAACCTGGGTAAAAGAATCCTACGCGGTGTGGGTGTATGGGAAATCGTGCATGGTGTGCTGCATTTCTGGGTCGCAGGATCCCGGTCATCTCGGCAGCCTGATCCTGCGAGATAGATGTAAAGGTCATCGTGCTTGAGATGTAGCGGATGCTGCATGCATAATAAAGAGGACAACAGGACGGTGACTCCACAGGTCGATCGAGGCTCACTACGGGACACTTGCCAAGGAGCCGGACATATCTTTTTGGGAAAACTAGAGGCCCGCAGAAGAAGTCAATTCTCTCCGCCATTCGAGATCTAGTATCACCAGGTCGGCTCAGCGGGCCACGATACTAGCTACATACTAGCTTTGCGCTACGAAAAAGAAAAATTCCCGACCAGATGTCTTGTTGGCGCTGCTTGGACAACATCGAAGGTTTCCAAGCCCCAAAATTCGGAATCCATAGTGCTCGGGGGAATCCGAGCGTAATTGATGGGATTCCCAAGCGTTCATATGCGATACATCATCACACCGTCGATCAAAGGCCCCCAAACCCTCGAAACTACCGTGTGCAGGATATACTTCCATGAATTCCGATGGACATAAAGGGTTCAAGCATGTCGTTCGTTTCCAAACTGGAACGGAACAGCCGACGAGACAGGTCTACCCTATTTCTGAGCTCTTCGCAGATCGAACCCGCCTTTTGTGTCCAGAGAGCAAGCGAGCATGGCGCTCATGGACCAAGCGTTCGAACTGCTTGTTTCCCGTCCAAAGCGCGATCTCAGAGTCTTGCACTTCATCGTGGCGTCTGTTCCGAGCCATGGTCGGATGTTGCAGTAGCGATTATCTTGGTGCTCCTATTGGACGGGACGATGCCAGTCGCAACAACAGCGCAGTGGCTGAGAAAGCGCGGGTCGAGTCTCCCAAGACTCTGGGCAGTGGAAACTTTCACCAGCTGCCGCATAGGACTAGCGCATTTCAACGTCCAGAGCTGGTCACGTTTCTCGTTCAACAACCCCACATTCGGGATGGTCGCAACAGAGGGTTAGCAACGACGCAACGCAACAGAAGCTTACTAAAACCTTGGAGCCGTTTTTGGCGAGGACAGTTCCACGGTAGAGGTAGCGTCCAGCCCTCGCTTTCACCTGTTCCGAAGGAAGAATATTCGCGTCGACGATTGTGCACATTCATCGGCACTTGAAGCTCCCCGAAACACCATGAGCACGGAAGACCATGGATTGTACTCGTATCAGGATTCATTATCAAATCAGATGTCATCGAAGAGCTGTCGCAGTCGGCTTCAACAACAATTCACACATCGCCCCCATGACCATCACGATCCACTCGTATCAACCAGAGAACGAGCATCGGAGCCTTCGAGAACATATGATCTAATATATGACACGCTATACTGCATAATCTAGGGCCTTTGCCACCACATATTCCTGTTAGGGCATTTTTCCTGCATAACAGACTACAGAACTTGCAGGACTCAGGAATTCGTGTCGACCTCCTCAATCGGAACTTATCTGATTCATTGGAGAACGACCAGTCTCCGCAGCGGTCCGAAGATAGATTTACGCATCATCCGATGAGGCCAGAACAGCTTACCCCGGTTTCCTGGAAGGCCGCACATGTGGGTACGGGATCGCGCGCCCCGACTGCAAATCATCCCTGGTCGATAGAAGCGAATTGGAGAGGAGGCTGGTGGCCTCAAGCTGGATGTTCGTATCGCGGATTCTTGTGGTGGTCAAGCTTCAGCTCGAGAGTAAGGGTAACCTTGGCAGGCTGCAAGCCATATATTGGAAGTGAAGGCTGCCAAGTTTTCAGATTCAACTGGTAATAGCGCTTACCAAAATGGATTCAGAGATGCGAAAAACTCGAGCAACTGAAACTCGCAGCGACAGCGTGATCATTCAGGTCGGCATGCTGAGTCGTGGTTGCCGGAGTGCATCGAAGGACACGAGGTGGCAACAGTCCGCTCTTTATTTGGAGCTTCAATGCTGTCCATAGTGGGCGATGGATACCAGACGACAACATGATGCGTTGATGACATCGGATTTACACAAGGGGCCTTGTGCAATTTGCAATAAGCCTTCGCCCCGTTGCCTTAATTCACCCGGCTTCCATGAGCTCTTCCGAGAATTTGGAAATGCTGTGCCGCGAGATCGGGATTGTGTGCTGGGGCCTCGCAGATCGGTGATCGTTACCCTATCGACCGAGCCAGCATTTTCGCCTGTAAAAAGTCCGACCGAGCCTCCCGCGTGGACGTGTGCAGATACGGTACACATGCAGGGATCCATTTCCTCTGAATTGCCCAAAAGAGTAACAACCCGTCTAGGTCGTGATGGGATGCAGTCCCAGCGGCGAGGTCAGCCGGCCAAACCCTGCATGAGCGGAGGCAAGAGCGGAGAGTAGCACGGCGAGCCAAGTTGAATCCTGGAAAAGCTTCACTGGAGATCTGCGGGGGTCTCCTCTCGCGGGGTCCCCGATCTCTTGCCTGCGAAGACGCTCCGCTCCACTCCGCTGTTGAGCGAGGACAGAAACCACAAAAGCTTGGACACGAGAAACACCTACGCAAAAGGGGATTCCAAAACAGTCTGACAGTTCATTGATGGCGGTGCTAGCATGACACTCCAAACTCGATTTGTATCCTCAATTGGTGCGTTTTGACGAGGCGCTGAAAGGTGAGGAGTGAAGTGGCTTTTGAGTGTCTTGGAATTCTCTTGGAAAGTCTTGGTGGTCTTCCTTGGCACGTTCCGGATCCTATGACTTGTGGATTTTTGGACTAGCGGACACCATGAGCTGGCGCGCCAACCCAGTCGAGACCTCAACTTTCCTCTCATCCTTTTCCGCCCACTCGCAACAGGGGTACGCACAGCTACGCTTCACGTTATCGGTCTCAAATGTCTATTTTTGTTGCGCGCAAAAGCTCCGCGAGCCTCCCATCGCTTCCTAACCGCTTCTCAGCCTGCCACGATGCCGCTTGCCGTGCCCAACTCCCCCACTTTGGCGCCGGTAGTCTTCAATGCAATTTCTCAGCCAGGCAAACCGTCTCGCAGGCAAATCCGTGACGGACCGAGGTTTCCAGCAGGGTTCACCTCGTGCTATCACACCTCAGCTGTGGCTTCTGCACGGAACTCGAGGACAGCGAAAGAAGACGCCATCATACATTCCTTGGGAAAGTTCGCTTTGATTAACCGCATTTGCTTCCCTATCTAATTGGAAAGCTCGCGGTTCGGCCGTACTCTCATGGGATTTTCAAATTCAATTTCCTTGTCGGCGCATGTGCAGTCCGAGAATGAGGCTGAAGAACAAAGAAATTGCCACAAGATCCAATTGTTAAAGCTCAAAAAATATCAAATTATTTCATTAGTCACCTTGAATGGCGATTTGTGCTCGCCGACTGTCTGGACAATGTGCATTGTCAGGTGTCGTTCGCTGCCAAGCCCATATTCGTAGTCTACCGGTTCCATCGATCTAGCGGCCCTGGCTGGACAACTAACTAAGCCATGGCTTACCACCAGGCAGACACATGGCGGGAGGCTCGAGCCACAACTCTGACTAGTAGTTCAACATGCATGCAAGCGATCACGACTGCGTGGCCACGGTCAGCTACCGGGACTGCTGAGACTCGACAACTTCCCGAAGTCTTTCGACTATCCAGAATCGATGGACCCGGAGCGTGAAAATGCACTAGAGCTTTGAAGGATTTCTCAATGCGGCTCAGTCGATATCGGATCCTGGCCCATTCTTTGATATAAAGATCCCTTGGGAACTCGCCAAAGAAACTCCACATCAGCCAACTTCCTAAATTCTTCTCAAGGCGTTCACTGTTTCACTCATCCGTGTTACCGGTCTCCCGTTCCCATCATGACAGGTTTTCGTTCGATCTTGGTGGCTTCGCTTCTGGCTTGCAATGTCTTTGCTGGGGACAACGATTGGTTGAGCCCTGTGTACAAGGACATTTATCAGAATCCTCTACCATTTCCTCCAAACAAGGCTCCGAAATAGTATGTCTCACTTCTTGGGTGGTCTGCGAATTACTAACGAGTACAGTCAATATACCAACGCGTCCACCGGTGCCACAATCGACTACTATGAGGTCGAGGTCAAACCGTTCACGCAACAGGTCTATCCCGGTTTGAAGCCCGCACAGCTTGTTGGCTACGATGGAATCTCTCCTGGACCAACCTTCCGCATGGAAAAGGGCCGGGAAGCAGTTGTTCGATTCATCAACCACGCCGAAATGGACATCTCGATTCATCTACACGGTTCATACAGTACGTTTAGCTTAATGCACTAGCTGCAGTCCCGAGCCAACTAACATGCTTTAGGCCGCGCCCCATTTGACGGTTGGGCTGAGGATGTAACCAAGAAAGGGCAGTATAAGGATTACTGTAAGCCATCAGCTGATTCTCCACGTCATATGAGGGTTGTGGCTAAAAAAGTTTGACAGACTACCCGAATCACCAAAGCGCACGGACTTTGTGGTATCACGACCATGCTATCCACCACACTGCAGAAAACGCCTATTTTGGACAGGCAGGATTTTACATCCTCCACGATCCGGCTGAGGATGCCCTGAACTTGCCTGCTGGAGACTACGATGTTCCCTTGGCCTTGGCTGCTAAGCAGTACAACGCTGATGGTACCCTCTTCAGTCCCGCCAGCGAGACCGTGTCACTTTACGGCGATGTGATCCACGTCAATGGCCAGCCCTGGCCATACTTCAAGGTTGAGCCGCGCAAGTACAGGTTCCGATTCCTCGACACCTCTATCAGCCGTGCTTTCAAGCTCTGGTTCGAAGCAGATGGCGCCCTTGGCAAGAAGATCCCCTTCCAGATGATTGGATCGGACGCTGGACTCATGACGAAGCCTGTTACCTCGGATACTCTCGAGATCTCCATGGCTGAACGATGGGAGATGGTCTTTGACTTCTCGGCCTATGCTGGCAAGAACGTCACTCTTCGAAACAACCGCGACGTCCAGGCCGACGAGGACTACAACAGCACAGACAAGGTGATGCGCTTTGTCGTTGGAAAAACCGTCACAAGCCAACAAGGCAACGGTGCAGTCCCATCCCCACTCCGAACTGTTCCCTTCCCGCCATCCAAAGCTGGTGTCGACCGTACCTTCCGATTCGAGCGCAGCAATGGTGAATGGCAGGTCAACGGTGTTACCTTCGCCGACGTCAAGAACCGTATCTTGGCCAAACCTCCTCGTGGCGCAGTAGAAGTCTGGGATCTGGTTAATGGCGGTGGTGGTTGGTCCCACCCAGTCCACATTCATCTCATCGACATGCAGATCGTTTCGCGAACCGGTTCTCGTCCCGTTCTTCCCTACGAGAAGGAAGCCCTGAAGGACGTGGTTCTTCTTGGCACATCCGAAACCGTTCGTGTCATCGCTCGATATGCGCCATGGGACGGAGTGTACATGTTCCACTGCCACAACCTGATCCACGAGGACCACGATATGATGGCTGCGTTCAACGTCTCTAGCCTCGGCGACTGGGGCTATCCTGAGACTACTCACTTCATTGATCCCATGGAGGAACAATACCGCTCCAAGAACGAGAACGATCGCGACTTTGAGGAGGAACATGTGCAAGAGCGCCTGAACGAGCTTTACCTTCTGGATGCCTATAAGGACGTTGATAAAGTAGAGGAGGCCCTCGTCAACTACTACAAGAACGGCCCACCAAAGACCTCCGCTAGCGTCGTCTCCAGCTCTTCTGTCGCTGCCAGCGCCACGCCGACCCCGACTTCAGCCGCTGTTGTGGCGTCCACCGCACCCGCCACCACACCACCACCTTCGACGCTCAAGACTTCCGTCAAGTCTGACGACAAGAAGACGACGACCAAGAAGAAGTAGTTACGAATTTACGCTTTTATGACTGGGATAAAACGGGATACAACTCGGGGCGTTCCTTTCTGCATCTTTTTTCCAAGAGACCACTTGTACATACTGACTGGTCTATTCATGTTCATTTCTTGCTTTTGGAGGGTTGCATTAGATCTGGGTCACTCATTGGGAAAAGGTGCATCATACAGGACTATCATTAAGCTTGAGCTACGGCTCGCTTGCTACAAATATTGCTTAATACTTAGTTTAATATGAGTTTGAGTGCGGAATCCTTTACAAACACCGCCTCGTCTCTTTGAAATGTGAATGCTTGCATGTCATGTGCCTTGAGCACTTTGACTTGCGATCAACACGGCTTTGCAACCGAGTCATTCTCAACCCAAGGTGGGACTGAGAATGAATCATCAGGGAATCATACAGGCTCAAAGAAGGCATGAGAATGACTCAGGTGGATTGATAGAGAGAAGAGGGGGATGGCCCTTTGGCCGCAACTTCGCTATGGTACTGCACGCTCGGTCATACTTCTCGTATTCGCTAGTTACAAAACACCGCGAACTATGAACACATTATCTGGACCAATCACGCTTATATATCCGATCCCCATTCGGTCTTCCCTGCAGCGCCAATCCTGCACCTCTCCTTCCACCGACCATTGCAGGACCACACAGTGGATCCTAGGGCATCCAATCATCGTATACTCCCCAACCTCTATCCGAGCCTGTCCCCTGACTCGAGGGCACGTTGAACTGCTTGTTACAGTGCTTTTCAGATAAATGAATATCTGAATCTAGACCTGGTAGTCGGCGAACTGCCGACAGGATGCGGATCCTGGAATACGATCGTTCGCTTGACAACTGGGCGGTGCTTTCAAGCCTTTTGCTAGGTGACGTGGCGTTCAGAAAGAGTGTGAGCTGATGAGGCGCTCGGCGAGGAATGTCAAAGATGTCATTGATTTTTTTGGGGGAAACGAGGTACGCAGTGTTGGTGTGTGCTGTGTATTGGGTGAAAAGGGTCAAGGTATCGATAGATGGTGAGATCAAGAGTCTGTGGGAACTTTCCTCCTTTAAGACCTAGAGCTCTCAGGATTCTGTGACTGATGGTGCCAACTGATTTCCTCTTCCATCTTTTCAATCTTGCCTTCCAACATGTCCTGCTCGCCGAAGAGCGCATGCCCCTTCTTTTGCTCCGTCTTTCTAGCCTTCCTTAGGGCTGGAGAGTACACATAAAGGAGTGAGAAGAGTAAATCAAGCAATTCAGGTGCGCTACATATCTTATATGCTTACCAAATTCTTCGCCGTCTCCAGAGGAAAGGTCCTTATCTCACAATTCCGTTTCAGGTTAGCTCGGCAGCTAAGCCATGTTTTGTCGACCTCGCCGCCACAACCCCATCTTCCATCAACGGCTCTCATAAACAAACTGGACGTCTCAAGTGCGGCCCTGCCATCATTCTCAAGTAATAAGCTTCACCAAGGAAACCTACGGCTTATACTATCTTCCCCAAAGGCGTGCGGAGGACCTCCGTCATCGGCTTCTGACGGCTCAAGAAATTTGCACCAACGGGCCGAAAAACTTGACGATGCACGATGCATGTCAGAACAACAGAGCCTCTCACAAATGCCTCAGCTCTGTAATCCCATCGCGATGGAAACCGAGATGCACGGCTCCGGGGTTATTTCGCCACTTCTTCGCGTGGTTTCCCCGCAAAAGCTGGCAAATACGTAATCGCAATTGGATCCCCAGATTCATTCACTAAACAGGAACCGGTTGGGATTATCATGAGCCACCGCGTGCCTTGGGTGAAACCTTGGCTTCTCCACTCCTGGAAGGTCGACCCTAGAGTCTGACTTCAAGCCTCCGAAAAGATTTTCTTACCTATTCTCACTCACGAGAAAATTGCTATAAGACGCGGTTTCCTAGTCAACTTCTGGTATTCTGAATGCATTGACAAGCGAAGAACTTCGACACGATGAATCAGCACGGTTCCGAGATCGAGAAGGCTAACGACCTTCGTGAATACGAGTCGAAGAATGGCATCTATGGCGACCAGCAAACCATCGGAGAGAGCGTCGCGCAGGAAGGGGGACGAGGTGGAGACACTCATAGGGGTCTAAAGAGTCGACATATTCAGTTCTTGTATACCAACACATGGGCTCCACTCAACCCTCCATCTTTCTAATTTTCACCTAGGGCTCTCGGAGGTGCCATCGGAACAGGTCTCTTTGTAGGGTCAGGCGCTATCCTTGCACTCGTTGGACCGGCACCGTTATTCATGGCATATCTGTCCATGATGATTGTGGTGTGGAACATCATGAACAATCTCGCGGAAATTGTGACCTATCTTCCGATGAAAGGAATAACAATTCCGTATTTCGTTAAAAGATTTGTCGACCCTAGCCTGGCTTTTGCGGTCGGGTGGAACTACTGGTATTTTCCACCCCCCACATCCCCTTTCGGCGGGCATGGGTATTGATATGAACACTAGGTACGCTTACGCCATTTTGGTAGCAGCTGAGGCTACCGCTGGAGCCATTCTCGTCGACTACTGGAGTACCCCTGTCCCAGACGCGGTTTGGATCACCATCTTTCTCCTCGTGATTCTATTCCTGAACATCGTCGCCGTAGGCATTTTTGGAGAAGCCGAGTTTTGGTTTGCCAGTATCAAGTTCATCACCATCATGGGCCTCATCGTCTTGGGATTCGTCATAATGTTCGGAGGAAGTCCAAACGACCAGGGACGTCTTGGCTTCCGCTATTGGAACGACCCAGGGGCATTTACTCCTTACTTGGTAGATGGCTCTACGGGTCGATTTCTTGCATACTGGACGGCTTTCGTCCGCGCAGGTTTTGCATTCATCACATCCCCTGAGCTCATCGCCCTCGCAGCCGGAGAGACAATAGCTCCACGTCGGAACATCCCTAAAGCCGCTCGACGCTTCGTCTGGCGTCTTGCCATATTCTACGGCTTCGGGTCTTTCATAATCGGCGTCATCGTACCCTCATCCGATAGCCGTTTGCTGAGCCCGAGCTCCAACGCCACCGCCTCCCCGTTCGTCATTGGTATCGCCAGAGCCGGTATCAAAGGTCTCAACCACGTTATCAACGCCGCGATCTTAACCTCGGCTTGGTCGGCCGGCAATGCTTTCCTCTTCTCTGGGTCTCGCGTTTTATATGGAATGGCACTCAGCGGCGATGCGCCCAAGATATTCGGACGTACAAACCGCAACGGAGTCCCTTGGGTCGCAGTTCTCGCCACCTGGTCCATTGGTCTACTCGCCTACCTCAACGTCTCCAACACGGGCGCGCAAGTATTCACCTGGTTCTCGAATATCAGCACCATCAGCGGCTTCATCGCCTGGATCGTTGTCATGATAACATACATCCGCTTCCGCAAAGCGCTCGTCTATAACAACCTCCTTCACACTCTGCCCTTTAAATCGCCCTTTCAGCCCTACTTCGTCTGGTTCATCCTCGGACTCGTATGTGTGCTGACCCTCACGAATGGGTTTCAGGTCTTCTTCCCGAGTAATTGGTCCGTGTCGAGTTTCCTCGCGGCATATATAACGCTGCCGATTTTCTTGGTGCTGTATTTGGGACATAAGTTGTGGTTCAGGACGAAGTGGATGATTAAGGTGGAGAACATTGATGTGATTAGTGGGAAGAAGGAGATGGATGAGATATGTGAGTTGGATGAGAAGCCGATACCGAAGAATTGGCTGCAGAAGGCATGGTTTTGGGTTGCGTGAGGGGGTTGGTGCGTTAGGAATTCCGGGGGACTTTCGGACGGCAGGGTTCGGGACGCGGATCGATCAATGGATAGCACAATACCTTGAGGTTTCGGGACAAGTCGTTTGACAAGGCTGTTCTCTCCTGCAGGTTTTACCCAGCCAGCACTTTTGCTTGGTCCAGTCGAGTCGAGAAACTCAGCCCTTTATCCCAAAACGTATGTATGCCTTCTCAGTCATTGTACCTACATGTCTCCAGGCCCCTCTCACAGAATGATAGCACTCCCGCAGCTGGATTTCCCCTTTATAGTCCCAGGCTTGCATGTCGAACGCCATCCGGAGCACTCTTCAAAGCGCGACTCCTGATTCTATAGCCCGACCCTTACCCTCCTCGACCTCAAAGTGCCACATTCTACGGTGTTCACGCCCACGCATTCGATGGGTAAATAGATCTAAGAGAACCTTGGCGCGTCACAAATCGTCTACCTCCCTCAACACATATGCTTCCAATCCCTGGCTAGTGCACACCTTGAATGCAGCGATGAAATGTCAGAGCTATTATTGGGGATGTCAATTTTATATAGTCAGTGACCTGGCACTGTTCGTAACGGTGCGGTGAGAAGCAAGGACTATCCTTGCTGGATGAAAAAGGACATCTAATTCTCGCGGAATATAGATTGGCTCTAACTATGACCCACTGGCGACGGTGGAGTCGTAAAATATGCAGCCCGTAAGCTTCAGCCGGTGGTTTTGAATTGAGACCCGGCCACCGGGCACTCAGTTGGATTTAAGAAGTACAGCATTGGTGTTCCAGCGATTTTGTGGATGGTAGATTATTGGAAATTGAGGTCTTGTTGAATGGTTCTTCTGAGGGCGAGGGGTTCGTGTAGTCCTGGTGAATTTTAGTCCGGAGATGGGATGACGAGAATCATACAGACTGACATACATGAGACGTCAAATTACCGCAACTGTAAGATGGTTAGTGCTAATGCTTGTGGGTTGAGCTCGACACTGGGTGCGGGAAGTAAAGACGCTCGTTATAATAGGGGCCTGGAGATCATGTCAGACACCAGGGACAGGGATGACATCTTGGACATCAGACGGGACACTGTTCATGGGGATGTTGACCAGTGCCGGTGCTTTAGGTTTGTTTGTTCACGATCGGGCATTGTGATGATGGTCGGACCGATATGCTCCACTAAGATGTCGATGGTATGGATCGCCAGGCGTACGACAAGCCGGAAATGAAGCGTACACGGATGCGCCAAGTTCGAGAAATTGACAGCGGAAAGGCGCGAATGGGACCGACGTCCAAACCACTTCTGTAAAGCCAGTCCCGAGCCCGAACCTCGGAGTCAGGAAAAGGAAACAAGAGACAGTCTGTGGATCATACTGGTAGCACGCTCAAAGTTGGATTTGATATGCTATGGCTCAAGGGGGAGAGAGATGACAAGAAATTAAACACTAGAAACTACCCCTTCATATAGGAAAGCTGCAGCCATTCGAACCTCGGCAAAGTAGAACAATACAATGCAAAATGCGCAAGCGTAAACACGTAACGTAGCGACATATTTGACGACAACAGCGGAGAGTCCCAACACCACCCCTACACGGGTGGGGGGTCGAGGCCTCTCCCAACTATGGGTGTGATCGTACAACGGCGGTCATGTCGTACAGTATGCCACCTTCATCCTCCACTTTCCGACTCTCCAGACCTCCTGCTCTTTGCCCTTGCCTACAGGATGGGGTTTGCTAGTACATGTGCTTACAAGGCATCAGAGCATCCGAAGTACTGCTCAACGCCGAAAGCGCCCGGTGCCTTCCACTTGTCGTCCTGGTAGGAGAAGAGGCAAGCCTCCTTTCCAACCTTGTCCATGATGCTCTTGATAGCAATCTTCTGCTCGTTGTATCCGGGAACGGCGACACCGTTGGCCTCGCCAGCCTTGGGCCATCCAATCTCGCTGATGTACTTGCCCTTAGCAGCAGCCTCAGGGCAGACAGCGGCAGCCAACTCTAACTGGGACTTGGCGAAGTCACCAGCCTCATAGGGGCTGACCGAGTTGGTGAAGAAGGGGTGGACCTGGGCGGTGAAAACGTCGATGTGGCTGCAAAGAGCAGCGCCCTTGGTCTGCCAGACGGCGACGGTCTCGGTGGTGGTGATGGCAATGTCATGGGGGAAACCAGCGCCACGAAGAGTGTCGCGGACGTGGTCAATGTAGGAACCGAGTTCCTCAGCAGTGCAGTAGTTGTTGAAGAGAGCCTCGTTACCAACGATGACCATGGCAACAGAGTCCTTGGGGGCGTTCTTCTTGATATCCTCGAGCTGCTGGTTGGCATAGTTGGAGAAGGGACCCTTTCCACCGGCACCACCGGCCTCAAGGAAGATACCGTAGATGACCTTCAAGCCATGCTCCTGGCAAGCCGGGACAACGTTCTCAAAGACACCGCAGTCGGTGCTATAGGAGCGGATGGTGGTGAAGCCCATCTCGGCGATCTTGGCAATGTCACCCTTGACCTCACCAGCAGACTTGCAGTCGCCGGTGGTGCTGTACGGGGTGTAGGTGATGGCCCACTTCTCACCCTTGGTCACGATACGGCCACCGCTTCCACCATAGGAGGGAGTTTTGCTAGGCTTGGCCGAGTGGACCGGCTTAGGGGAAGAAGGCGCAGAGTAAACTGGTGCCGAATAGACGGGGGCAGAGTAGACGGGAGGCGTATAGGCCTCCTTGGTGGGAGTCGGGGCAGGTGTGTAGACCTTGATCGAGGAGCTTGGGGTATAGGGCGCAGCTGTGGAGCTGGTGCTTGAGCTGTAGATCTCCTCGGTGCAGGGCGTCGAGGAAGACGACGACGGCTTAATCGGGGAGGGAACGACGTAGACGGTGGAGTTGGCGACTGCGGATGGCATAGCTGGGAACAATCAGTATCAAGTCCGGCGTTGGCGACCGCGAAGCTGCATTGTTGACCACATACCCGACACATATGCATACACGGTGGTGTACACAGTGCAGACATCCTCATACACTGGGGCAGTGGGCATCAGATATCCTCCCGTTCCTCGTCGAGCGTGGATCCCGGCATGGCCATTGTGCGACGCCGCGACACTCCCAGCAAAAGCAGCCGACGCTGCCACAATTGAGGCCTTCATCTTGCGGTATTTCCTAAAAATAGGGTGTTTGTTGATTATATGTGAAGCGAATGCCCGCTGAACGAATGAAGCGGTGATTGAGAGAGTGTGAAACGAGTGACGGGGCACAAAGGCCAGAGAACTTGACGATTCGAGGCTGGAGAGACGTACAGCAGAAGCCTTGCAAACAAGAAAGAAAGGGAAAGCCACGATGCGGCGGGTAGTTAAGAGGTTTTGATGGCCTCTCAGGTGCACAGTGCACGCTACCGACCCTGCGCCGGCGGAGCGTTAGTTAGGGGTCTCGATAATTTGGTTGCCGACAGCAATACACAAGCAGCTAGAGCGGCACTCTCGAGCGGCAAACTACGCCAGATTCTGGCCATGATGCTCACCGCGGCCTGGGAGTGGAAATGAGCAGTCTGGGGAAATACGGCGTAGAGTGCTCAATCGGTTGAGGCGTCGGCCAAGACGGGCTAGCGCGGGATTCCCCTGACCAGCGTGGACGGCGAGTTGAAATGCACAACACCCGCACAACCCCATCACAACGCTCACGGGCTGGCAAGCCCGGCACCAGGCGCGGCCATCTGACTGTCGGCTGCACTGCTGGACAAACACCACGTCCTGCCAACGATTCGCCGTCATCTTGTCTGCTTGGAGTCGCTGTCATCACAATTTCCCTCTGATGGCTGGCGGCCGCACTGGCCTCGTATTCCCTGATGAGTTCGGCGCAACCCTCCGAACGCCCTTCGCCTCGCCGTAAAAAGCCTTGAATTGCAGAAATCCTGACGAGCAAACCCCGCGGCGAGGACTCGAAATCAAATTGACACATCGCCTGGCTAATCTTGTGAACATGAGTGTGGGCGTCACGCGCCTCGCCGCTTCGGAGCCTTTTATGAACACCTGCACTCGAATCAGAACGACCGCGACCTGCAGGAACAACGCAGGAACGGTGGCCGTGCTCAGGGGTGTCGCTTGCTCCAAATACATCTGCAGGGGCTTTTATTGGATGGATCCATTTTCATCCCGACTCCCCCTCAGATCAATATGTGGACAATGCTCGAGAACACCACCCGTGGGCGGCCGAGAGGACGAGCTTCGCCTCAATCTTCCATCGTCATCCCGAGAAGATTGCGAGGCTTCCTGGAATTGCGGCACAGCTTCGCTCTGGGAATCCCAGGTTCGTTGCGTTTGTCGGCCCTACGCACGTGATATGACTAGGATTCTGCGGACGTTGTGCTCTGTTTTCACTTCTCCTGACCCTGTTGCACCACCTTGTTGCACTGGAAGCGGGACTGTCGTGGCACCTGGGCGGGTGAGCGGTGTGCGTCTTGGAGCCCTGGGCGTGGGTTAGCGCACCATCGTGGACTTCCGAGATGGTGTTACAATTTCAGAGCACGAGGCTGGGCGAGGGTCACACGGTCCGTTGGCAAAGCTGAAACACAATTTATCTGCCCAATTAAACGGTTTTTGGCGCTAATATTCGAGGATTACGACTATCTTGCTAGGGCTCGAGTAAGCGGCAACAGATAACCACCAATCTCACGGTTGCGTACAGCACCATCGCAGGTTACCCAGGACACACTCATTTAAATGATTATATCGACCTCTCCAAAAACACCAATCAAACCCTATGGACATCTACATCACAAGCGCTCTACGGAGTACATGATTTCCTATTTCCCCTCCTTCTTCTCCAACTCCAGGAGCTTCTTAGCGACGTCGCCAAAGGTCTCCTCAGCGGTCCGCAACTTCATTTCTAGCAGCTCATTCGCTTCCTCGGCCCTAATCCTAGCAGGCGTGATGTCGTTGTCCTTCCCAGTATCCTTTGGCAGTCTCCCCTTCAGCTCAGGCAACTCACCCTTGTCGGCCAACGCCTCCAAAGTCTTCACGATGCCAGAAGCGCTGAGAGCCTGGCCGCCAATAAGGAAGCGCTTGTTCGCCGCACCGGGATTGGTGAGCGCTCGCACATGAGCGGTTGCGAGGTCGCGAACGTCGATGTAGGATGGGAAGAGGCCGGCATGAGTGTTCGGGATCTCCTCGTAGGTTCCATTGAAGAAGGAGTAGAACGCGTTAGTCGAGAAGTTGAGATTCTTCAGGCTCTTGAGCGATTGCAGGGGAGGGCCGAAGATAAGTGCTGGAAGAAATACGGTTGTCTATTTCAAGATTTAGTATCATATAGTTACTGGCGACGCTAAACATAACAATCCGAGGTTTTCGCTTACAGCAAATTTAGGTTTCTCGGTCTTGACGAATTCCCAGATGGCTAGCTCGGCTTCTTTCTTGCTAGAGCAATAGCTGATGTAGGGATTCTGCATCTCCCGGGCTTGCTCGGGAGTGATTTTGTGCCAGGTATCGTTGGTATATTCGGTCGATGCGTTCTCGTCGGGGCTCCCTGTTGTCATTGCGTTGATGCTGCCAGTGACGACAAATGACTTCAACTCCGGAGCATAGGCAACTGCGGACTTGAGCAGCGAAATGTTCCCATCAACGCTGGGCTTCAAGAAGTGAATGTCGTAGTCGGTATTTTCCGGGTTGTCGAGAAGCGGCGCCGCAACATGGACGATGTAGTCGAACTGATTCTTCTGGAACACCTCATCGAAAGCTCCTGGCTTAGCGTAGTCTTCGATGACTACGAAGTCCAGCTTTTCCTTCCACTCGGGGTGGGCTTCCAGGAGAGCCTCGCCAGCTGAGAGACGGCGGACACTCCCAGTGACGGTGTGGCCATTTGCGATGAGTTCATTGATGACGTGCGCAGCGACAAAGGAGTTGGCGCCGGTGACAAGGGTATGTGGCATTTTGTTTGTTGATTGAAATGGTATGGGAAAGGGAATAGTGGACGTGGAGTGAGAAGGAGAGGAGGTGAAGGTGTTGGAAATCTTGCTAATGTTCTCGAGGAAGAGGCTACTGGTTTGTGACTGTGGATAGATTCCTTCCGGACAGCTATGGATCCTACCTTTATATTATTTTGAATCTGCTTCACTGCCTTCACCCAATACCCCCGGGGTTGTAAATTCAGCTCGTACGAATCACGCAATTCTCTTTGGAAGCCCAACGTAGTACAGCATGCATATGCGCATGCGACGATAGTCGCCTCTTGCAAATCACAGGATTATTACTAAGTCCGGCCGAGCTGAGCCAAGCGAGGCGCCACACCCAATCTACGTCCTCTCTCCGCCCGTGTTTGAGCAGTATGAGTAAGGGCTCGCAGCAGGATTTTCGACTCCAAAGGCTCGCGTGGTTGGTTTGAACCCCGCATGTTGTGTAACGGGAGCTCGTACGGAGGCATGCCAGGCTGACTGAGCATTGTCTAGCAACGCCCTTATCACAGCCGAAAAGAAGGCATGGGAAGCCTTAGGCAAGAACAAAGACATTTGTGGTGGGGCTGCCGGCAGGAAGGTTATTTCAGGGCTGCTTATCAACCACCCACTACCCCGCGACATTCACATTTGCGGGCTTGGCATTCAGCGCGCACTGCGCTACATCTGGGCAAGCTTTACCAGGTCAACTTAGCTTTAAAACCGCCCCGTCTTTGAGTATCCAAAGCCTTTCGGTCGCGGGTATCATGCTGTGTGGAGAGTGCATTGCTTTCGTTGAATCCAGCGCGGGTTCGGAGACAGACCGCCTCACGATCGCTGGTGCAACAAAATTCGCGAACCCGAGACTCTCAAAGGCATAGGATCCAATACATTCCCTACCACGTTTAAAAATGACATGCCGGGTGCTGATCGCATTGAGTCTATCTTTTGCTATAGCTAATCTACCCGACGGTCTGTAGTAAGCCCGCATGCTTGCTACCCCGAGTGCGTACTTCGAACACCAGTAAGTCATCGGACTAGCTCAGTCCAGGTCTATCCTCGATTTCATCGGTCAAGCTTTCTCTTCGAGTGCTTAACTTCCGACAAGCGGCTGCTCGACGGGTAGGGCTGCATTTCGTTGCGGTCGTCGATGAGGCTGCGCCTCGCGACATTTCGGGCCCGTCGGCTCCTCAACACCAGCGCGAGGTGCCGAGACTTGCTACGCGTCCGAAAACCGACACTGAACTGCCACGATGAATAGCAACGGAGAAAGTATAAGTATCAATCTTTACATCAGTTCGATTTTCTCTTTATTACAGACCAGACAAGACACCAATCTACTTCACAAGTCTTCGATTTTCAACAATCTGACCCCGACGCTTACTTCCTACGCAATTCTGCACAATTCTGCGACAGCACTTCACTTTCAAAGTCACTCCCCAACGACACCACTTATCCACATTCTAAATTCATATCAATCGCTATCCCACTATCCCAAATGGCTGCCACCACCATCCCCAAGATCGCCATCATTGGTGCCGGCCCCGTTTCCCTCACCCTGGCCAACATCCTCCAAAACCACATCATCCCCTTCACCATCTATGAAAGCTCTTCCACCTTCCGCAGCCAAGGCGGCTCTCTCGACCTCCACCCACGCGGCGGGCAGCTCGCACTCAAAGAAGCGAACCTCTGGGATCAATTCACCAAACACTGCCGCCCGGAGTCCGACGTCAAAAAGCTCGTCGACATCTACGGATACGTATGCTATGACGAGAACACCGTAGACAAGCAAAATATTTCCGAGAACGACAAGTTCAACGGCAGGCCCGAGATTGATCGCTCCAAGCTGCTGATGCTATTGGCCGAGAACGTCAAGCCGGAGAACCTGCGCTTTGGGAAGAAGTTGACGGAAGCCATTCCAAGCACGACAAGTGACAAGAAGTACGACCTACACTTCGCGGATGGAACGATTGAAAAAGACATCGACCTCGTAGTTGGCGGCGACGGAGCTTGGTCTAAAGTCCGCGAACTCGTCACCGATATAAAGCCGCAGTATTCCGGCATCTCGACCGTCGAACTCTGGGCCTTTGACGTCGCGGAGAAGAATCCCTGGCTATCTACTTACGTCGGCGAGGGCTCCATGTTCGCGTTTGGCAAGGAACGAGCTCTGCAGTCGCAGCGACAGGGCGATGGAAGCATCCGCACATATGCCTCTCGCATGGTTCCAGAGAACTTTTTCGAGACGTGTGAAATTGATTGGAAGGATCCGGGTAAGGCGTTGAAAGAGTATGTTGAGCGATACTTCTCGGATGTTGGCGAAGACTTGAAACGCATGGTTCTCGAGTCCACGGACAATCTCATCCCGCGCACGCTCTATGAGCTGCCTATTGGGTTTTCCTGGCCGTCTCGATCGGGCGTGACGCTCATTGGAGATGCTGCTCACCTTATGACCCCCTTTGCCGGAGTTGGAGTCAATGTCGGCATGTTCGACGCTCTGTCACTCGCTAAAGCTATCATGGCGGTATGCGGTGGAGAGAAGACGCTTGATGAAGCGGTGCAGGAGTATGAGAAGGAACTGTTTCCGCGCGCGGATATTTTCATGAAGAAAACGGAGAAGAACAAGAGAGAGCACTTTGCTGAGGGGGGTGCGATGAAGTTTGCTGAAAAGATCAGGGCGGCACAGGCTGAGGGTGCTCAGCGTGGATGAATAGTTGAGAGGGTTGCTCGCGCAGAGGGTACGGTAACTGGTGGTCTAGTGCTTTGGTTGAGTCGAGCCTTTCGTTTGGTGTTAGCCCGTTGTTCGAGTCTAGCCTGTGCTTGTTTTTAGTCCTTCATTTGAGTTAGTTGAATAGATTGTGTAAAACGCAACCTGCGAAATCGATCCTACTTTAAGTATATTCAGATTTCTGAAATCGTAAACCATCTGTGTACGGCACCGGCCGAGTCCTTGAGATAGACAATAAAAGGTGCGTTTCCAATCCATGAAAAGGAACCATATTTGAAAATGCCCGGGTTTCCCTGCAATCCTTTTCACCCTTCCAAACGTTACCCGTCACCTAATGCCCCTAACCGCTTTGGTTTGCCCTCTCTCCATAATCAGCCGACCTTTACGACTTCCATGGTCTCGGTTCCGGCGCAGTCGGGAAGAAAGAGGGCTGCACCTTCTCCTGGATCTCGAAATTGTTCTCGGTATCCAATATCTTTAGCCAGTTCTTCTGGTCATCGTTCTCCTTGATGCATTGCTCGAACCAATATCTCTCAAAGTTGAAACCTAGATTATCCTGCTCCAGAATCACCCATTCAGGCAGCGGATCACCGTCCGTGTGGAACCACCAGTTCCTTCCTTGGCTCCCCTTGTTCTTGACAAGATCTCGCTTGAAGTCAGCGAGAGCAGACTTCTCGTTCTTTCGTACCCATTGCCGATATGCGCACACGGGATGGATATATTCGTTTGTGACACCCTTGGCTGTAAATTGTTCGGGCTTCCACGTTCCATCGGGTTGGAAGAAGTCGGTTTCGCAGTGACCCGGAATTCGCGCTTTGCTACCGTTAGCCCAATAGGTCTTCGTATAGCTATCCACAATCGGTCCGGTACCCCAATTGCGATCTAGCTCTGGGTGGGGATGTGCATTCGGGTCGCGTTTCGGTGGATCGAGCTCATCGGGGGCAGGATTGACGACAGGAACATTTGGGATCCAATCGCCAGCCTTTCCCCAAAAGCCCTTGTGCCAGTAATTGCAATTCCATCGAACCATGCTGAGCCACATTTTGTACTGCTCAACGGTCTTCTTGAACTCATCCACGTCTATGGTGAGATAGGGCGCAATGCATTGGAGCATCCAGGCGAACGTGATGTTTGCGAGCTCTCAATAACGGTCAGTGCATCATTGAGAGACAGCTAACAAGCCGAGACTCACGTTCTTTGTCACCGTCCATCTGACCAATGCTATCATCGGATCCACCTCCGCAGTTTATGTGGACGCCGGGGAACCACACTTGCTTCAGCTCAGGAAGATCTTGCGGCTTTTTCCTGTTCTTGAGATCTGTGGGAATGTACCAAAGCGTGGGAAGGAAAGCCTTCCGGTGTTCGTCCAGGGCCAGGGCGTGGAAAGCATGTTCGATGTCTGCCAGATAATGAGCACATGAACTTGGTGGAGTGTAATTGCAACTTACTCTCGTTCAGAGAAACATTATGGAACGCATATTTGGATCTGCTCCACATGTTGTCAAACCGCCACAATTCTGGAATACCCAGACTCCCCACGGTGTCCCATACACCCACCACTTTGACCTTGTTTGATCCAGGGATGGCGATATCTGGATGGGGCGGGATCTCCCACTTTTGGGCATCGATCTGTTCCTTTGAGGCATTGACGGTGTTCGGGGCGTCTTTACGTGGCTTGCCATTGACGTATTCCTTCCAGGCATCGGAGTCCTGGAATTTGACACCATGTTTGTTGCTCTTGTAGCGGCGATACAGTTCGGGAAAAATCTGCATGTATCGAGTCTGAATTACACCAATATCTGTGACAAGTCCGGCCACAGCTCGGGCTGTATAAGCGCCGCGCGAAAATCCAAAACAGAAAATCTCGTCCCCAGGCTGGTAGTTGAGGGCGATGAAATTATAGGCCTCGATTACGTTCTCCGCGAGGCCAAGACCGGTTCCGCCTTGTTTCGTCTTGTCCCAGCTCGATAGCGCACCGGTACCAATGCCGCCGTCGTAATACACAATCTGGTGCCATTTCCTATTGGAATCTTTCTTTGGATCGTCTCCGAGCCGCTTTATAAGCCGGCAAAGCTTGGTGACGTTTGAAGGGACATTGTCGCTGCCTATTACGCTGGATTGCCAGGTTCCGTCGCAACAAACGACTAGGCGCCTGGGCCATGCGCTGTCGGCTGACATGATCCTCAACTGTGGTCCGAGGGAAATTTCGATAGAAATATGGGGTACAGGAAAAATACAGAGAACGGTGAGAGTGCGTGAAGAAACCAAATGTGACGAGTACTCGATGTGGTAGAAAGATCGGATCCGAAAGTCGGACGCGCGATTAGGCCTTTCGAACGAAGACGAGTCGTGCAAGAGTAAGTAAAGTACAATAATGAGCAGGAGAAGGCCGCAGGCAAGAGGACAATCCTCTATTTAACCTAGTCCATCTGGTGGTCAGTCTGACCGTAGACCCAGAATTCATTGTCTCAGCTACACACAGACCAGCAATACGCCTCATCCACTGAGCGTGAGCTGAAGGGGCCGCCAAGCGACATATTGACCGCTTGCAAAAACCCATGGACGAAAGCCATAGGTTTGATAAGGCTACGGCGTGATAGAATCGGCCGCATCGAGGCTCTTTGTGGCTGGCGTGGTGACAAGATGGTTGTTCAGGTGCGGAATTCGTTAATGCGGGGAGCGGACGGCTCGGTCAGCCCGTTGTGGAAGAGGCGCACTAGCGGAGGCTCTAGCCCCCTTGGGTGGACGTTCTGGGTTAGTATTCCTGCCGGCTTTCCACTTTGGTCTGAGCTGAGGGACGAAGCTGGACTTGTGCCGTTGTTGTGTCGCCCATGGAAGCATCGCGCATGGCAATCTTGATGAATTGTATGTCGTAGAAGATAGGCTAGCGACGACGTCTTTCCTGGAAATATAACCCCCAACGGTACACACACAATGAGATCACCAAACCCATATCGTCTTGGGCTAGTTTATCTGGACCCCCTCTTAGCTGTAAGGTGGCACACGGAAGTTAGCGTCGTTTCCGTCTTCGTAGTCTTCCCTTTTCCTTTTTATCTGTTCCGATCCGGGCTGTGATCGAACATGGTCTTCGGCAGAGGCAGTTGGCGTCACTTGCCCAATGGCGCTAGCTGGCAGCAACTGGGGCTCTGACTTCTTCCCTCCACTCCCTGCGATAGGACGCGGCTCGGTGAACTCTTTCAACACCTCCATAATAGCTTCATACGGGAAGCTCCATGGTGTGATACCGTGTTCGGTAACGATATTGGTATCTGCGCCCCATTCAAGCAATAATCTTATAACATGGACATGTCCGCACTCGATCGCCTCGATCAGGGGAGACCATCTATCATATGTCAGGCTATTGATGTCGCTGCCGAGATCCTTCAGTTTTCGGAGAATGTAAGTTGAACCGCCACGAGCAGCTCGATAGAAAGGTGTGGTCTTTGATCTCGATCTAGCATGTGGGTCTGCGCCATGCTTGATAAGTAGGTCGAATGTTTCTTCACATCCGAATTCGGCGGCGAAGTGTAAAGCAGTCAATTCCCTCTCTGGGCTTTTAAGATCGATGCAGGCTCCAAGGTCAAGAAACATCTGGACCAGAGAAACTTCGTCAATTGTAGCTGCCGCGCTCAAACACGTGTATCCATCGGCAAAGACATGGTCGATACTGTCAAGCATCGGGAGGATGTAGTTGACTAAACCATGTAATCCACGATCGATAGCAACGCGGATTGGCGCCGAGGGACGTTCTGGGTAGCGGGAGTAGGACGCAACACAGCTCTCGTAAGCTCGGCGAAAACATGCAGGGCCTTCATCACCGTTAACGAACCAGCTGATATACGGTTCGTAGCGATCTTTGAACCCGGCTATAACCCCCGCGCCCCGCATATGCTCGTACCAGTTCGATGCAGCATATACTCGAAAGGTGTACTTTGCGAACTTTTCGATTCCTTCCATATCGGGGCGTGCGGTCACCTTTACTTCGTCGGTGAAGTCTACGAGAGTCTTTGATTCGCCATCTTCTCCTTCGTCGGTGTCTTCGTCACTATCCTCATCCTCACAGTCCTCTTCGTCGAAGACATTGAAAGTCAAGTACTGGAGGCAGATCACAGCGAGCCAGGCATTGGCATCCTGAACGTCCACGTAGAAGACCTGAGCTCGGCCCTGGCGGATCTGAGAAGAAGAGAGATATTCCTTCAATGAGTAATGTGAAAGCTTGATGCCTTGATATGGGTCACCCTGGTCGGCCACCACCAAAGGAAGCACGGTTTCCAGCGCATCGTAGGGATCTGTGGTGACCGCATCAAAGTCAAGAGCCCGCTCACCAGGCTGTATTGCCATGATTTCCGCAATCTGTATCGGCAGCAATGATGTGTTGGCTGCCACAAGACATCGCAACAGGATTTTCGTCTCTTCTACCCGCGACGGATATCGTGTAGCAATTGAGGACAATATTGCTTCGTAGGTGTGTTCAAGCCCATGCGGCAGCGTGTTCAGCATGGCCTTGATTTCCTTGTCTGACTTCGCTGATGCGAGGTAATCAAGCTGTAGTCGGGCTTGTAGGAATCTGAGAAGGGCGAATAAGCGTTGCGAAGTGGTGATAAAAGTTACACGACACACATATGTGATACCGGGGGAACTTACGTGCCTGGCTGACATTTCACCTTTGTCTGGATTGCTAGCACTAAGTTATTGTCCCTAATCTTGATTAGTCGCTGGTCGACCCTATTTTTGGTGTCGACGTCGATAAAGTGTTCGATATCCTGTCGCATATTTTCCGCAAGTGTCAATCGGACAATCGAAGGCCAAGAAACACGCCGCTCCAGTCGAATGTCGAACCGACTGGTCAGTAGCAAATTTACAGACACGCTCTTTAGCTCTGCAGTGCTATCAAAGCCTCGCAGAGCGTTGACAATATCACTCCCAGCAGATGCCTCATCGAGGGCGTCCACCACTATGAAGACTCTCTTGAAAGTGGCGAGGCATGAGTCAATCAGTGGTCCATATTCGGCTTTGTTGAAAGGGCGTCCGAGATGTCCTTTTTTCTCTTCGCAGGCATCCTTTGCCTTCTCCATACATGTCGGTGATATCTCTAGCAGTTGTCGAGTGATGCTCATGAGGAAGCTACTTAATGTGCTTTTGGAGGGGTCGCGGTGGTCACAAAAGAACATTAAGACTGCCGCATCTGGTGGCTTGCAGCGCTCCTTCACCCTTTCTATTATCGATGAGCTGCATTAATTAGAAGCAGAAAACCAGAACGCTGGGAGCGATCAGTACCTGAGAAGTGTCTTGCCCGATCCAGCTGCCACACTTCAGTATGCGTCGTATAAAATTAATGAATGGTTCTGAACCTACGAAGGCCGGAGATCCACACGGTGCGTGTTTTGGAGCCCATCCAATTCTCGAACGTTTCGGATTGCAGGAACCACATTCCCGTGCCTGGGCTTCGAAGGCTCAAAGCGTTCTGTAAGCTAACCTGCTCACCCGAGTGAACAGGACATATCCATGATAGGATAGAGTTGGCTTCGTCTTGACTGATCTCGGTCTTTGCCTTCTCAGTCAGGAGAGCCAGGCCATCCACCATCTGCCCTTGGCGTGTTTCGATGCGGCGCAAAGCCGAGCTGGGAGGAAGTTAATATATCCCCTTTAAGACATCCGGTGCCTAGCCTGCATACGCTGAATCAGCCTCCACGGCATTCGCAAGGAGGCCTCGAAGATGGTGCAACCTCTGGAGGGAGTCTTTCGTCTCCTTCTCCTTGAACGGCCAGATTAGTCGGCGGCCGAAATTACTCACATCTTTCCCGTGAATCTGCGCACAAGTACTGAGCGCCTTTTGGATCGATTTGAGAATTGTTTGACACTCTTTAAATGCTCCAAGACGTTCGAGTGCTAGCAACGCATCATCGGGAGGTCTATTCGGAGTCGAATCAGTCAGAGCTTGGAGCCGGCCTAAAAGTCCATTGAGAGCCGCGATCTCAATCAGAAGGCTTCGAATCTCTGATGGCGCTCTTGAGACGCGGGATAGAAAACCGTATCCGCCGGCGAGGAGTTGGCCGCTGAGTGCTACCAGTTGGGCGACAGACGCAACGACTCCAAGAGCTTCGGCCATGCGTTAGAAGGTTGTCGTGCGTTTTCACCAAGAGAAGAGAAGGGACCGTTCCGCTGAACATCGCCAGGATGGATGGAAAAGTGATCAAGTACGTCCATTTGAGGGGATCGAGGGGTAGGATTGGCGGCAAAAGCGTCTAACCGGATTTGGCCCGAAACATAGTGACCAATAGAATCGCGCCATGAACAGACTTCTTCACTTCTGCCATCCCCTTACCGATCTCTGCACTGCACACCTCACTCAGACCCTTGAACCACTTCAAAGTCCTCGTGATACAATCTACTGCTTTCCCCGATCTCTTCCTTCCCTCCCTTCACCTCATCGCTACCCCCAATCCCCGTCGTTCGAGTTGGCTTCGCTTGGTAATCAGGTTGTCTCGCTGGGTGGTCGTCTCCGGTCTTGTGTTCGTCTTTAGAAGCACTGGACTGCTGGTCGGTGTCTGGGGTATCCTGGCGAACGTCTTTGCTGTTCGAGTCAGGCTGTTTGGCTTGCGGGTTGTCGCCCATCAATTTCCCGTCTCGCATCGGAGACGAAGTGGCGAAGGGACGGGTGCCTTGGAATCTCAAGCCAGAGAAGGCAGCAGTTGGGCGTATTCTTAGAGGCATCTTCGGTGGATTTTGAGGGGTGACTTGTTCGGTGGGATGGTAAGGTTCCAAGGTTGGTGTTGATACTTTGCACGTGCCGAGGCCTTCGACGCGAGGTTGTTGGGTTGTTGATATTGATGTAGCGAGATGAAATTCGACTTTAGTTTTATTTGAGTTTTCTTGTATCTCAAGGCTCTACTTTGGATTTGGCTCCAACGGAGGATTGAGGTCACCATGACGGCTTCATATAAGGACCGAGGCCCCACACATTATCGCTGATTTTGGAACTTATTGTGATGGGCAACTGGCAAAATAATGTAATATCTGCTTGCCATCCAGCGGGTTTGCGGGCCAGGAGACCCCGACTTCTACTGCCATATCGGGATTCCTGATGATGTCTTTCCCTTACAGCGCTAAGTGTTCGCACTTCCTCGCTTCTATCCCTTGCTCAGCACTTTGGTACCAATATGTTGACGCTAATAGACTTTGGTATAAATTCCAACAATCCTGAGCCAGGGTCACATGCTGATCCACCTCGCCATCCAAGTCTGCGTGATTTGTTTCGCCTCGTCCACCAAGCCCATATCTAGGAGCAATTGGGTAGTTCCACGAACTCCACTCTCCAACGCGCTCCAGATCCACGCATGCGTGAATGATGTGTGCTCCCCAACGAAAACTGTATGCTTCTCGGTATGATAGTAGGCCGGTATATATAGCTCTTGTTGTCCCGTCACGGGCGAACACCAGGCTCCAGCTTGGAACTCGTTATTCTCCCAGCAAATGCGATCATAAGCACCGGTGAACTGTTCTTGCGCGATAGTTCCAAATGTCTCAATCATAGCGCGTTGTGTGCGTGCGACATGCTCAGTTTCCGGCATGGAGCCGAGAGTTCGCGCGGGAGTTCCAGAGGAATAGGACGCGAGGAGGACACCGGGCCCTGTGGAGTTGATCTTGTAGGAGGGAAAGCAGACGGATCCGATACCAGGAATATTTATGCTACCACACCCACCCAGGATCGGACGCTCGAGATGCTCCCAGAATCGAGTCTTATAGTGAAGGGCCACCTTGCATGACTGCTCGTAGTTGAGCGTATTGATAGCCCTAGACAGTAGCGAGGTGTACGACGGAAGCCTCCAGAGTCTAACTTGTGAAAATGGCACTGCCACGATAGTGTAATCGAAGTGTATGGATTCTGTTTCAATGGCAAAAGGATTCCCCGGCTGCCATTTCACTGTCATCTTCTCAGTAGTATCGTTCCAGACCATCTCAGACACTTTAGTCTGGAACATTGTACGGTTCATGACGAGCGGCCCAAAGGCACGTGGGAGTCGTGTAAGACCTTGGTCAATCGTTCGCCATGACGTGGCCGAGAAATAGACGTTCTCGTACTCCCAAGATGGGTAATCATCTGAAGTCGAGTCGACCAGATCGGTGATGTTCAGATCTGTCTTAAGAACATAGCGTAGGTATGCGGATTCAGAAAAATTAAAGTTTCCTGCTTCGACTGCCGCTTTGTGTGCTTGGAAGACGTTGGTAGCGATAGACTTAACCTTGTCAGTGTCCAGAGCGATCCAATCGGAGAAGGCCATTGACGCTTCTTCCACGGCTGTGGCATTCACATAAGTCGCCGTCACGTTATCTCGAAGGGCAGGGTTTGCAGCAACTTCTGCAGCTCCCGGAATTGTTCCATCGGGCCTCCTCTTTGACGTTGACACGGGTGTGTTTTTGCTGTTCTGGATCCATGGAATGAAGCTTACTGCCCAATCCGGATCATGACCGTTCATCTCGTTAAGCACTTCTGCCAGTTGGAAGACCATACGATGATCGAGGATCTGTATTGTTTCATTGGTATCTGGATCGGCTATGCTGACGGGAAACCGCATCGGTCCCATTTCCTAAGGTTCTGTTTAGTCGCTGCCCAAGTAAGTTTTCTACGTCTTTGGACTTACTTGGTACTGGTAATCACTAGACTTCGAGCCGTTTAGATATGTGGTATGGACACGGCCTCCAATCCGGGATGAGGCTTCCAGGATCTTCCAGTCATGGATACCGACCGAATCAAGGAGATACTTGAAAAAGTTAGCAGGGGTGTGAAGCATTGCAGATCAACTCACCGAACTCATCAGACCCGACATCCCACCACCCACAATGCCAACTGTCTTTGATTTGGCACTGGCAACGAAGACCTGGTCTGGTTCTTTTTCTTGGAGATATTCGACCCCGTCAAACCACGGACCCATCGCATCAGCGACATCGGCGAATGCTGTTGATCGCGGCTGCAATGACTTCCTGACTAACACAGGCGCAGAACTGCCCACTAATTCATCGTCGAGGAATGCGTGGAGGCAGCCGCCACTGGGGGTGTCCTCTCGGGGTAACCAGACGAATTTAGTCGGTCGTTGATCGTCCCAGTCCATATGTCTCTTTGCCAATGGGTGTTGGCCAATATGCGTCTTCCCCAGACAATGATGGGCATCCTCTTGTATCTTTAGGTTACAAGAGCCATAGCGAATTGAAAGATGCCCATTAATGGGCCGAAGGTACTCTACTCTGATATTACGCATACCATTCGCATGTACCTGCAGGTTCCCTTCAAATGAGACTGCGGAGCGAGCCAGGGTAGAGCAGCTATAGAAATGAAATGAAGAGGCCCAAACGGAGTATATAATAGCAAATTTCCAAGGTGCCATGATTGCGGGGGAGAGATGGCAGGGAACTCAGGCGTGGGAGATAGAGTCCTTGCTCGAGAAAGCCAGGCTTTTAGCTACAGTCAGACCGGGGATTTGGTGTAACCTGATCATTGCTAACATGTACACGCGACAATAACTTATAGTTCAGTAAGACCGAGTGCTGGGCCGGATTTCGATTGCAAATCAATACGGCTGCATTCTCCACGATTGTGGGGCGTGATACGTCCTTTGGCTAACCATCAGTGGTATCATTATGAGAGTATGAAGGATTTATAATCCTTCCTATCTGACGACGCTGCGGCGTTAGAGAGGGTTGGACAAGAGGTAGACCAGAGTGGACTTAGTTGCCCTGCAGGATCGGCATGATCGGCAAGATAAGACTCACAAGCAAAAGCTTAAGTGGGAGATGAAGATAACGAGGACTGAGCGATCTAGCATGTTACACCGCATATAAACTTCTTGAACAAGGCTTCGGTGCGACGTGTGAGACTTTGATGGCGAAGAGGACGTTTTCGAGGTGAGTGGAGGATACTGCCACCACGTTGGCTTGCTGTTGGTGGCTAGAGAAATGGTCCCTTGACTCGCCCGGAGGGTCTCTACATTTCAACGTGAGTGGATAAAGGCGGTTGTGTTCATTAGCAAACAAAAAAAGGCCGCTGCGAGGACGCGTGGAGGTGTCGGGCGGAAAGATATCTCAAGCTTACGGGGACGCGAAAGGAAGGTCGAACCGTCCCCAAGGTGGGGCAGCGGGTCGTCCCCTCCGGAATGGGAACGGAAGGATCAGTTTCGGTGGTGCGGTACTCATTTACGACCCGATATTCCGAAGTTTTGTGTCGCAATTCTGTAAGCTCCTTTGTCAAAAGTTGGTGCTCAGTCCCAATGACAGTCAGATTTCGTAGAATTGATGACTCGGCGTGCACAAGATGTTGAATTTGTGGCCGCGCTAGGACTAGTCCAGCACTATCCCTGTTTCCAAGCTTAGTTAGGCATAGTTGAGCTTCGTGTAATTGTAATACGGTATACGGAGTACACTGGGTATTGGTATACACAGGCCTATAATCATGACTATTCTAATAATATTTCGCTGTTGACATAATACTTTGCTGCAAGACATTCGTGGTTGCGCGGGCGTAGAGTAATTTTCTTTGTGTGAATCAAGTCGACCGACCAGCCTGACCTTGAACACATTGAGATATGGTTTTCTGTCTGTACATACAATAAGAAAACAAAGCAGCTTGTGGAATTCCGCACGAAAATTACAATTCGTTCAATAGATCTATGAGTTAACCAAGAGCAGCTCACGTCGCCCCACTTGCAGCTTGAACCGTGGCCATGTTATTGGCTCATCATCTAACCGGATCAAGCGTATCAAAAATATCTATTGGAGTATCGCGGTATATGTACGGCCAAATTATATCAAACTCTTCGCAGGCTCTCTACTGCCCTAGGAAATACAGCTCCTTTTGCCTCCGCCACAAGGAGTTATCACCTGTTGGCTAAAATCCTTCCATCCACAAGGACCTGATTGACAGCCTGCACCGCAGTGATCTCGCGTGCTCCCACAATACCCAGCTGCGCTACAACAGCCCCCTGCAGACCATGACCCGCAGACTGAGTCTTTATGTGCGGATCCACAAGTGCCATCCGCCGTTTCGAAGCCTCGAACGCAGCCTCCTGACTGACATCCACTACCACAATGGGCAGAGGTACTACCACAGTATCCGGACCTGAAGGAGGTAAAAATATTTAGCAGACATATATCGTGGTACACTGGTGCAAGGTCGGAATTGACTTACGCGGAGCAGCAACTACCCTGCGGCCAGTCTCCACATACTGTGTTACCATGCCCTTTACCGCAAGTCCCGTCTGTGGTATTTTTGGGCACCAAGCCGCTTTAAGTACGTTAGCAAAAGCCCAGAAACATCGAGAGATACAGTTGCGAAACATCGAGAGATACAGTTGCGATTCCTTACCTTCCGACTCCTGAATCATAGTCGACGCTCCACGCCATGGTTCCGCCGAAGCATTGGTTATCTGCCCAAGCCTTTTTCTGCTTGATGGTATCAGCATCATCGTACCCTATCCACTGATCATCCCAGGTTATCTGCTTCATCATCGAATCCGGGAGGGACCTTTGGAGGTAAAACTGTCAGCAAACACCAGTATCGTTGTTGATTGAGACTAGTACTTACTTTGGCGTCAAACTCTTCCTCTTGATCAAATCTTGGATCTCGACTAATCCCATAACACCTTCACTATTAGTGCAGATACTAGGCTTACTGGGACCAGCGAAAGGGCAACCAAGCGTGCGACAGCTTGTGTCCTTCAAAGTGTAGCCGCGACCGTAAAGAGCGAGCCCAAAGTTTATTTTGGCAGGATTCAGATCGTCGAACCACAAAGGCTTTGTGTCGTTTGCGATCTCTTGAATATCCGCCTGCCCACGAACGACGGGTGTTATGGTCAGTTGTGTCTTGTCCCAAGGCCCATGAAGGTCTGTTGTTGCCAAAGTGATTAGCCCAAACTTGGAGAAATAGAAAAGATGAAGAATCAGGGAGTTGGGTATCAACTAACCATACGCCATGAAGCCAAAAAAATCCACAGAGCTTTCCATAGCCTTGGCATCAAAGTAACGTAGATACCAGTAATCAGGTGCCAGCGTTAAACTAATGCCGAAGGCTGAGCCGAAAGCGGCACGCATCTCTTGGACAAGAAGTACGAAATTCTGCGTATCTTCTGGATTGCCGCCCCGTTCTGGTGCGACAGGGTACTCCCAATCAAGGTCAACGCCCTTGAAACCGTATTTCGGCATGAAAACCTTGAGCGACTGGATGAAGGCCGCACGATTGGCTGCACTCGAACACAGCTTGCTCCTGGTACACCGGATGTCAGAACTGAATCCAAAATGGGAGAAGAAGAATCTGAAAGAGGCGCAGGAACTCACCACGTTCCATGTGTTGCCTTGTCGGGGTCACTGAAGTCGAAGCCTCCTACTGCGATCCAGCTAAGGGCAAGGAAGTCAGGTCAGCACAGCTATCTTTGGTGGAATCAAAGAGGACACTTACGGCTGCGGTCCTTTGCTAGCTAGTGCAGTAAAATCGGTGTAGAGAGCGACATCTTCGGGCTCTGCAGGAACCACGGAGAAGGAATTTGGATCAATGGATGCAAAAGCGAAGTTCAGGTGCGTGTATCCAGTTGTGACGATATCCTTGGGGTAAATGAGGTTGCATAAGCGGTTGCGAACATTGGAACCCAAATAGTATCCAATTTTTCGACCGTTAGTGCTGCCGCTCCCGGTACCGCAAGTTTTACCGGACTTGATTAGACAGGAACCGGCGTTGGATTGGCACCCGGTGGAGCAGTAGTCGGAAGTTGTCTGAGAAAGTCAGTTTCTTGTTACAGACCCTAATGGATGTTTGAAATCAGAGAAGATGGAATAGTCCTTACACCGCACCAGCCCGTTGCAGAGCAGCACAAGTTCATCCCACATCTGGTTTTGCCATCTTTACTATATTGACCACACATGGCAGTGGCCGTGCAGCCACTTGTGCACTAGAATGTGACGTATGTTAGCTCAAGATTCGAAAATCTTTTGAGAAACGCAAAGAGGATTGAACAGCAATCGACTATGGATTCTGGCAGAATAGATTTTGGGTACAGAAGGAGACTCACGTTCCCTTTCCCACAGTTCTCTGGGCCGTAGCCACATGTGCCTCTTGTGCTACAGCAGCTGATTGAACGGCATAATTAGCAGATGCGCAGTTGAAGATCGTCAATACATGCTCAGAACTTGACTCGCTTACCTTCCGTCTGCGCACGTTCCGTCAGATAGGCATTTTGTCGCATCACGGCGATCCACGTGTCCGGAATAAGGGTCTTCGAATGGGTGCGACCGAAGGAATTGATGGTGTTGATGGGTCGGACCAGTGTGGACATGACCTTCGGACCGGCCATAGACATTCAATGCCGGGTTAACTTCGTCTAAGGAACCATCATTAGAGTCTATGTGGATTTCGGAAAGAACTTGAAGGTACCCAATCCGATGTCTTCTGCTACGTCTCCCCAAGCCACCTTAATCCCTTGCACTGTTGCAATTTGACAAAGTAAGAAAATGGGACACCAAGTAACAATGGGCGATAGAAGCATGTTGACAAAGCTAATGCCGTTCTTTCAGACGTCCGGATCTGTGCGGTAGAGATGGAGAGTTACTACGGCATTGTCTTATAGCAAGTCGACCATTGTCGACGGCCGCCATTGCGAGTAGATTCTAGCCCTGGCATATGACCCATATCTAGGTACAAAGTCGGCACACGAAATACGCCTTCCTCCATGTCCAATTGCTATTTCGGGACCTATGCCTCAGCGGTATGAGATTGGAATTACGAGCTGACAGTGTGGTTCAGGGTGGGTCTCGCGCGAGAGAAAAGCACGTTCGGATCCGAGAACAACCAAGTTGACGGAGTCGACCACACAATTGCTTGGCGGCTCGTAGTAGCTCATCGAAGGATTTTTGGGGTAATCGCGCTCGCTTAGGATTTACCACCTTCCGTAACCTTCATTTTCGCCGGCTAATCTCTCAACTCCAGTCGCTTGGTCGTTTTTAGCTCACGATAATTCTCTACTCGCCGCCCGCAAGGCAGACTAGCAATGAGAGCGAGATCCTGGACAAGTTACGCCCCATCAGGATCAGAACAACCCGCACGGTCTTCGAAAATTTCAACCTTGTCTAGTCTTCCCGTGTTCGATTGTGCAATTCTAAATTTATGTCATGTTCAATCTAGAGCCATGAGGATGATAGCATAGATACCATGATGTGCTGCTTAAAGGGTCTGCCATCGTCAAGGGAGTAACCCGAACTACTTCAAGCTTCGAAAACCCATTCGTCACACATTCGGTCCTCTACAGTCGTCTCAAGATGCTCGCAAACGCTTTCGCTACCTGGGTCATTTGCCTCGTGGTATGTGTACCTCTGGGAACCGCTATGTATCCTCCCACTATAAATGGGTATGATATGGTTTGGTGTAAGTTGCCTTGCATCTTTGCGGCCTTTATATGCATGAGACTTCATTACTAATAAGTTGTACAGACGACCCAATGACTATCTACACAGACTCTAAACACAAGATCTATAACCAGTGGTACGCCTTCAAAGGTCCTGGTTTGAACCTCCCGACAGAAAAACAACTATACGATACGGGGGAGGACGTCACTTATGTGACATCCTACAATCCGAGCACTCCCGGTGGACCAAACGGAGGCGTTCTCGGAACAGATCAGCTTTTCCTCCTGCCCCAAAAGCGAAGCGACGGCCAATGGTACTCAGCGCGTTTCGAAGGGAAGGACTCTTACGGGTGTCCAGCGGGCAAGTCTCTCATTCTACAGGCTGAGCTACGTGCTGGGAACGCTTCTTCCGACAAGCAAGCGGGTATATGGCCCGCATTTTGGGCTTTGGGCGAGAGCTCAAGGAAGTCCGGAAGCGACAAACGAGAGTGGCCAGCCTGTGGAGAATGGGACATATTCGAAGCGACGGATGGGTACGATTGGAGTCTTGGAACCCTGCACTATGGAGACACGAACGGTGCCGGAATGCCGCAGGACAAAATACTGCCCTCTATCGATGGTAAAGATCGCAAGCTATCTTACACTCCGAAGGACTACCATACCTGGGCGCTCAAAGTCGACCGAACGGATTCCAACTGGAAAAACCAGAAAATAACATGTATGTTTATTTCATCTCGCGTGCCAAAGAGTGCTGAATTATGGGTGCAACACGTTCTAATACGTTGTAGGGCTTAGGGACGGAAACCAGATCCAAGAGATCAAAGGCAGTGATGCTCCCAACGAGGACGTCTGGAAGACGCTTGCGCACCAGGCCTACTACCCAGTCCTCAATGTTGCGGTTGGGTCGCAAATGCCTGACACCAAAGGTGCCCCTAACGATCAAACTGTGTCTGGTATTGGCTCTGGCATGTTGGTAAATTACGTGGCATTCTATATTTCGTCATGAAGGTCGATGGGGTTTGGAGATCTGACCAAAGAGTGCATTACGATGCTCGTGAAACCTTACGCAATGATTCTCTCCTCAACTTAATATCACTGGGTTAAGAAATAGTTCAAGACTCGCAATTCTGTGAAACATTGTGTGCGTGTTCTTGACCTTAGGTTGCAAGGTGAATTGACTTCGGGGTGCTCCTGTGAGCATTTTTGCCCGCTTATGGCAAGTGACTAAAAGTGCCTGAGCCATGTGTGAACTCACGCGTGACCAATCATGCTTAAGGTGGTATACCAACACCTAGTCGGGGAATATTGTCCTCGGTCGTAAAAAGAGTGCCAAGGAGGTATATCCCTGGCCTAGTCGAGTATTCCGGTGTGCCGAGCTTTGATAAAAAGGTCCAAATTTGGCAAGTCCGGGGGCCATGTCGTATGAACAGGTTCATGACGTCAAGATCCGCTTTACGGAAGAGCAAGCGTGGCGGATAAATGCGTGAAGATAACTCACTCGCCCCGGTATTGCACGTAAGGTGAACGTGCTAACGGGCGTGATACGGGCTTGAGCGCCGTACCTCGGCCCTCCCGGCCGTTGCTGGGCGATTTACGTTAGGGTCGGTGCTTGTACTTGTGCCAAAAGTCTTAAGCAGTCTTAAAATGGCGCACGGTCGGAGTAGTGGGAAACTAGCCCCTGCCGCGGGATGCTACCTCATTGGGTGTGATTGATTCAGACCCCAGACGAAAAAACGATTGCAAATATTTAACAAGCCGGGCGTAGGGCGTAATTCCTACACATTGGTCATTTTAAAGCTCAGGTCTTATTTACAGAGCAGGAATTGCTGGCCTCCTTCTGCATACAGACGCTGCTAAGGCTCAGGAAGCGGTACCTTGCAAAACATCTGGACCGCGTTCTAGTTCCGTGGCAATGCTGATACCTTGTAGGGAATTTTGTGCCGGCACGGATTATGATGACCGTGTGGGGGCTGTAAGACCTCAAGGATATTGTCCAGCAATGCTGCGTGCCACCTGGGCGAACGCGTCAAGAGTCAGACTAGAATTAGCTACGAAAATTGTCGCAACACGTGTTCCGTGAAAGGATTCCCTCATTAAACAGAGACCTCTTTCCATTCCGCAAGTATGCTTCTCCGGCACAAGACTCACTCGTAGCAATGGGAATCATGAGTCGATTTTCCCAAGCGGCCTTTGCCATCTCGCTCCTCGTCTGTGAAGCATCAACTGGGGCTGTACCAAATACAAACTTCCGTCGTTTTACGCCAGGAATCGCCTGCTACTACGCTGCTCCCGCAAACGACGGAGATACATGTGCAGCACTAGCGAAAAGATACGCCCTAGACGAGCTGACCCTCATCAGCTACAATCAGGATGTTCTTTCAAAAGACAAGTGCATACTCGTGACTGGAAGACAGTATTGCGTAGAATCCGGTACGTTTACCCATTTGAGATTTTGCTCTATTGCTGACAGTATGCGTATCCAGATTTTGTTGCTTCGACGTCCAGCTCTCGAACCATGATCCCAACGTCTAGTGCTCGAATAACAATTGCGACGTCCACAACTCAAATTATCGTCCCAACGTAAGTATACACGGATCTAGACTTAACTCGTTATAATCTTTGCCGAAGTACTGATGCATTTTTTCACAGCCACGCCCCAGAGTCGAACGTGTCCCCAGACGGTACATGCGCGGGCGACGGAAAGAAGACATGCACTGGGTCTTTGTATGGAAAGTGCTGCAGCAAGAACGGGTGGTGTGGAGATTCTACTGATCATTGCGGGACAGGCTGGTAAGTTCACTCTTGAACAGAACATTGGCGGCTTGCTGATCATTAAAGCAATCCTTTGTTCGGGACCTGTAACAGCCCAACCAACGCATCTCCAGACGGCACTTGCGGTGGAACGAACAAGTACTCGTGTACAAACTCAACTTTTGGAAAATGCTGTAGTAAGGCAGGGTACTGCGGGAGTACCGCCTCGCATTGCGGCCAGGGATGGTACGTACGGGGAATTGAAAGCCGCCGTTTGAGTCTGACGGATTGATTAGCCAATCTTCATCTGGAACTTGTGCGACAAGCAATGTAGCGTCTAATACGGGTGAGTGCGGAGTCAATAGAGGCAAGTACACCTGTGCGGGCGGTCCGTTCGATGGCATGTGCTGCAGCGTGAACGGCTACTGGTAAGTCCAGGAAAAATCGGTCCGTTTCGTGCATTGCAACTGAAAAATGTTCGACAGTGGAACAACAGTCGATCATTGCAAGACTGGATGGTGAGTCTTCTGTGAGGCAGACGATGTAGAGAAACTAATCGTAGCAGTCAAAAGGGCTATGGGAAGTGCTCCTAGGAGCTAACGGAAGTAAATTTTCTGCGCGGAGGGCACTGGAACGTTGATCAAGTCGAGATTCCGTCATGGTCGATTCGCAGCGCTTCGTGACAATATCAGCGTTGAACTTCGAAGAGGGTTGGGAGTTGGTGGGCGGGTGGCGAGGCGAAGTTAAAAGTTGCTTTGGCGGCTCAATTGGTTTATCCGTCCTCCGATTTAGTCAGCAAATTTTTGAAAGGTCTTTTGCTTGCTCGTGCTTCAATCCTGCAGCGAGTCTCATGGGTTTCCGTCAACCCTGATCAATATTGGACAAATGGACTCGTTCGAAGGTTCTCCCGTTTGCCGCCGCAAGCTGCACCCCCGCGCTGCCGATCCATCCTAATGCTCCGCCGTCTTGGAGCTCGATTCTCCAGGAGTCCTTCGTACTCACAAACTTTGCACACGCTCTCGACCGTTCCCAAGAAGCTCCCAGAACATTTCAACACATGGGATCCGTCTCACCGCGCGACTGTGTTGAGAACCCAACCCACCCAGGGGCGTAATATAAGGCGCAAGAATGTGGCGAAGGAGATTGTCCATCGGTCTGTTCGGAAAGAAATGCGCGATAAGTGCGGGATAGAGATTGTTGGGCTCAGCTCATCGCCTCGGCATATAAAACGACTAAATAAGTGGATCGCCCTTGCTGACTCACGGCTTTGCGACGATGCGCTTCGACGTCGCATTTGGAGAGCGTATTCTCTTGCAAAGAAGAGATCCCCTCAACTGCCTTCCCATATCCCAAATCGATGCTGGGATATTCTCTGGACCACGTTATCTCCGCTAACTACGTTGAGAAATTGGCATCTCCGCGAAATAAATCAAGATATGCGGTCAACCGGAAAACTTACGACTGTGAAGCAGAGAGTCGAATACCTGGAAGGCTTGTTCCTTACAGGAGATGAGGGCTCGGCACTTCAAGAATGGGAAGATGATTATCGCCAGCAAAAGAAACACTTGCGGCATGACTTCAAAGCGGAGCATCTTGAAGTAGGTGCAAGAATGTACGCAATGTCGGGCAATCCCGACAGAGCACGGGGTATAATGGATGAACTTTTCGAGCTGTATCCAGATTGGGACTCATCTATCATGATGGTTGTGTTCAGAGCCTATACTCAATCGACCACGGAGCAACATCACGAGATTGCTCGTGAACTTTATACTGCGATGAAGAGCCGCCTTGGAAAATATGCGACTCTCCGAGACTACGACAGCTGGTTCCTTGGCTTCCTTGAGACACGTAATCTTTCATATTCTACGAGGGTCTTCAAGGCCATGGTCACGGATGGATTCATCGCTAGAGACACCACTGAAGGTGAAATCGCCGGGGTGCTCCGAAGACTGCACCTTCTCTATCGCCTTGGAGACGGTATCGGCGGTATGACAAGCATCGCCCTCGCATCTATTACCGTCTTGCCTGAATTCTATCGGCCACACTTGTTCGGTGACTGGGTCAAATCAGCAGCTGTCAACAATTCACCAGAAGCCGCAGCTCAGATTCTGGAAATGATGGTCAAACGCGGCTACGAGCCTCAGACATTTCATTCCAATCTCTTACTGAAGGCCCTTTTCCGATCGAAGGAGCTGCCAAACGAACTCAAAGCAGAAAATATGGCTTGGCAAATGATTGCTGCGTACCAGTCGTTGTACGAGCCTCGTCGTTCTCTCTCGGCTGTTGATGCCATCTCAAAAAGGAGAAAAGATACGACGGGTATGCCCCCAGATCCCGAACTTGCTGGAAAAATGCCTCCGGCCAACGTAACGACTTTTGCGCTCTTAATGCGATGGCATGCGAATCGGGGGCAATGGGAGCATGTCGAATACCTAGCAAGATGGTTACGGAATTCGAAAATCATCCCCAACACAGCGCTGCTGAACGTAACGATGGAGAACCTTTGCCGGCAAGGAAAATACAACGAGGTCTGGGACCAATACCGTTCTTCGGCCAACATCTCGACGGATTCGGTTGAAGGACTTCACGGGATTTTTCCAGACGGCGCTACTTTTAGATGTCTCTGGAGGACCCTACGGCTTGCGCTCAGTGATAATGGGATGCGGGAGAATAGCAGTCTTCCCAGCCCACGTGAGTTACTCAGAGAAACTCTTCAATGGTGGGAGCTCGTGCGTGATAGGCCTGACGCCCCGCGCTTCCGAATAGGTTTGGCTGCTCCGAACCATGGTGCACTCAACACCTTGATGATGCATTCCTTCAGCTATTGTAATGATCTTGGCGGATCACTCGTAGCTCTGCATTTGTGCTGGAAAAAGCTCGGTCTGCTTCCTTCAGCCAGAGCTCCCCGGATTCTGCAATATCAGATTGCCTGGGTCGACGCGCGCAGCTCCGTAACGAGTGGGAGAGATCACCAAAGCGGAGTCGTCAAACGCGACGTAGATAAGATGGCACAGATATATGATATTCTTAGGCGAGAACGATTCGAAAGAGCTGGTATGACGGAGACCAAATTTGAATACCTCAGCGACGCAGAGGTTGCCGACATGAACTTGAACCTTATATCGGAGTTCGTTCGAGTGATCCTCAAACGGAAACACCCCCCAGAAGATATTGAAGCTATGATAGACGAGGCAAAACTAGACCTTGGGTGCCCGGACATGAAAATTGGAGATTTAGACGCATATAATGTTGCATAAGCTGTGGAAGGACGTTATATCACCATGTACGTTACCTCTCTGTATTTGTATAATCCAAGGAGCTCTGTGTGATCACATGTACAACACCCGCCGAGGTCGGCTTTTGTATAGATGGGTTTTCCGAGGGTTGCTACCCGCTACCCGGTGTTTTTTTGGGCTTGCATGGTCGGATTCATGTAAAATGAGACGGGACATGGGCGTACGTCAAAGACTGTATGTGTACTTGACCACTCTGCTATTTCCGCGATACCCATCCATCCTGCAAACACTAGACGGCCGCCTTTTCCAAATCAACTCCATTCCCATCCAACCATAAAACACCGCAAACTTGACTCCGATTGTCTCCATCCCATCACCTACAATCCAAGTGGATTACTTGCGTTCCCTTTCCTTGGTGCTACTCCCGGTCGGGAAGCCATGGTCGCCTTTGCGCCTCCCTTCGTGCTGGAAAGCCCAAGGGGGTTCTTATTTGTCCCAGCCCGGGGGCCGGAAGCTCCGGTGACGTCCTTGATGGAGTTGCCGTATTCACGGACTGCGTCGCCCCAGGTTCGAGATGTGTTTGTAACGCTGGGATGTGGTCAGTACAAAGAGACAATAGGCAAAGCTCAAGCTGCATACCTCGCGCCTGCTCCTTTCCCTGCTCCGGCTACACCGTTGCCGACTGCATTCACGATGCCGCCTGTGAAGTTGCCGACGCCTGCTGCAGCGGCGTTGGTTGTGCGGGTGAGCCAGCTGTCGTTTGGTGCCATTTCTGGTGATGTGTTTTAGATGTCTGATATTTCCCTGCAATTTTTCGTGGATTGATGCTGCGAAGATGTTTGAGATTACAATGCGATGGAGCAGGATATGCAAGAATCCAGATGCCACCATGCAAACATCATGTGGCGCGGAGAGTGATGTCACAGGGACGGGTGGCTGATGATTTTGCGCTAACGGCTTTCGAGATCAAGCGTGCATTAGCGTAGGACTTGGCATGCAGGGATATGCACGACGAACCTCAGACCTCGCGGGTCTCTATCGTCAAATTTGCCGGTGGAGATGCAACACCACAACACGCCTCAGTGCTCTTCTTTCTTTAAGTCTCTTTTCTATCTGCTGAATCTGAGTCTGGCCCTCAGATTTACGCTGCATAATGTTGCTGTAATTGTTGTGCTGCTACTATTTCGACCCCGCGGGCTCGAGAGCGTCTGTCGAAAGACAGGTCATGCGAAAGTCTGTCACTGCTTCAAACGAGCCCTCACCCTCCACGATGACTGCTTGCCCGCCGTGACCACACTTGATTGAAGTACCGACCGTAAGTAAATTTTCTTCTCAACACTCAACACCCAAGACCCCACTTCACGATCCGCCTGCTGCTCCTTGCGGCAGAGAAAGTCAGCATGGGGAAACCCAAACGTTCAGACTCTTCGGAGCATTCAAGTATCCCCGAGCTCACCCCTCCTGTCCCCTCCCGGCCAAAGCGAGGTTTATCATTTGAAATACTAACAAGTTTAGGCCGTACCAAGCAGTCCCCCGCTCGTCTATCTCGAAGCACGCAATTTCTAGGCCAATTATACCCAAGAACGAGACCATTGACCATCCGTCACCCTTATTCGACCTTGGCCTCACTTCTCCATCCCCGCAAACCCCCCTCTCCACCTGCGTTTCCACACCGTCGTCCAGCTACGCCGGTTCTGCTCGCCTGCTTCACTCCTGCATCAGCACCGACCCCGCTTTTGGCGAACCCTCACCTCCACTCTCACCACTTGGCCCACCACTCATCCCAGATAATCAAGGCAGGGCCCAAGGCAGTTCTGGAAGCCTGATATCTCTTAGCATCATCAAGGAGGATTCATTTGAGGTTGAGCGCGCCGTTCACTATCTGCATCGACAAGCCACGGCAGATAGCATCTCGAAGATGGAGGCCGCACTCTTACAGCCGCCACAGCCTGCAGGCACTAAGCTCCGGGCAATTCAGCAGGCCAAGGACCAGGAAACCCTTGTAGCCGAGAGGGCAAAGCGCAGCGGAGATGAACCGCCGCCGTACGAGTTCTCTGAGTTGATTGGGAAAGGCTCCTATGGTCGTGTCTTCAAAGGGTAAGTGTAACATGTACCATAAAGTAGATCTGGCTGATCACCGCACAGGAAAAGCCTTAACAGCAAAGCACTGGTTGCGATTAAAATAATTGACATTGACAAAGTCGATTACGAGGAGATGACCACTAAGAATCTTGAGGAAACTCTCAAGGAAATCAGGATCCTTCAGCAGCTCCGCGACAGCAAGGCGCGACCGTATGTTAACATCATCGAAGAGGCGCGCACAGTTCACAATGAACTCTGGATCATCAGCGAGTACTGCAGTGGCGGTAGTGTGCATACTCTGATGAAGCCGACAATGACGCTTCAAGCCCCAGGACTCGATGAGAAGTACATCATCGCCATTTCGCGCGAGCTGGCGCTGGGGCTCAAATATATCCACGAGGCGGGCGTTCTACACCGGGATCTCAAATGCAACAATGTTCTCATCAACGAAGAGGGCCGGGTACAGCTGTGCGACTTTGGCGTGTCCGGCCAGCTGGAGCCCGAAATCGCAAAGCGCTCCACCATCGTAGGTACACCGTACTGGATGGCCCCAGAGCTGCAGAAAGAATGGGTGAAGGATGCCGATCCTAACAGCATCATCCCCCCCAACGAAATTCTCTATGGCTCAGAAGTTGATATCTGGGCGTACGGATGCACGATCTACGAAATGGCCACTGGTTACCCTCCGTTCCACAAAACCGTGCAATGGAAGCTCCCAGAGTCTGGAATCCCTCAGCTTGAAGGTGACAGATACTCCGACGAGCTGAAAGAACTCGTAGCCTTCGTTCTTGCCGGAGATCCCCAGCAGCGACCAACAGCGGACCAGATCCTAGAGCATCCATACCTCGCGAACACTACCAAGATGTACCCATCCGTCATTCTGCGCCAGCTTCTCGAACGCTACTATCGCTGGGAGCAAGGTGGTGGTGCTCGTGCATCTCTTTTCAATCCTTATGGTGCCCAGGCACCAGACCCTCTTGCTCCAGAGGACGAGGACGAGGATGACGACTGGACGTTTAGCACGACTGATGACTTTGAGAGGCAGCTAGAGGGGCAGTTCGGCGATCCCTTCTCGGGTCAACAATCAGGCCAGAGCTTCGTGAGTGCACCTCCCGCAGATGACGATCGATTTGCGAAATTACAGGCGAGCCTCAAAGAAGACCAAATCAAGCGTGGAAAGCGACGCCTAGACAGACTTTTCGACCAGAACTCTACGCCCTATCGTTATAGTGGGATCGGGTCGGATCGCCCGCCTTCGGATCTCATTCTGCGCGACTTCAACCCCGGCGCACCGAATCGAGAAACGGTCATTGATCTTGACTTTGCAGCTCCTTCCGCAGCAGACGTGCCAAGTATTGACCTAGGCGAAGTTCCCACCCTAAAAGCCAATCGTCTGCACAGGCTCCTTCGCGAAGTCGAGATGGAAGAAGAAGAGGAACAAGATAGCTTCGCTAGGGACCAGCTGACGAAGCGTGCAACTCGCGACTGGAAGTTCCCCACAATGGTGCTCCCAGAGGACGAGCCTATGCCTCCGAAACCGATGACGGAGAAGCCAAACCGGCGAACGATGGAGTGGACCTTCGATGCTTCTATGGCAGAAGCAAGCTACGAGCCGCTACCGAAAGAATCCCGTCTATCCCGCCGACGTGAGACACAAGAGTTGACCATTCCAATGATGACGGCACCTTTGGAGGACAATCGAAGGACTCGTGACTTCGTCTTCCCACCGCGAGAGCGAAGTCAGAATCGTAACAGTATGGCTGATGCAGGCCCAGTTTTCTCGTCCTCACCCACTCTTGGACCTGGTTTCCGCCCGACCTTAAGGCATGCAACGACTGAGCCCCCCGGCTCATTTGACGATTATTCACGTCTGCATTCTGCACCTGATTCTCCTCTCCGAACCTCCATGATAGATTTGGATATGGCGATGATCGATGAGTACCGTCCTTCTACGGCTGATTCTTCGACTGCATCAACATACACGGCAGGAACTGAGGCAACGAACGGCAACCCCTTCGATCTCGAAGACCAAGTTCATCTCTCTCAGAACAACAATCGAGCCTCGTTTCACATGAAGTCCCAGTCGGAGCCCAACCATCAGATCCCTGGCCTTCTTACACCGCAGGTTTACGACGATCAGGAATATCCCAGTGAACAAGGCGGCCACCCGCATTCTATGCACGCGCGAGGTCTCTCTTCCGTTTCCCAAATGCAGGACCGACCCCGTCAGAACAACCATCCTCGCCAGCGCTCCCAACAGACACTCTGGGACGGTTGGAGTCACCAGGCCGCTTACGGTCTCGACGATTCTCCCACGGGCTCAGTCTCAACTTCCACATCCACCTCGGCCGAAGACGAAGACAGCGTTGATGAACTTTGGGAACAGTACGAGAACCAGGCACGGATGCAGCAACTGCAGCAATTGCAGCCGCAACCGCGCACCCGCCTCTATGAACGCGGTCCCCTCAGCTCAGTGTCGATCTCGAGCTCGAGCCTTGGCCCCAACCGCGATCGCGAACGTGAGCGCGGCCGAAGCTCGAGGAACACAAGCCAAGACGAAGACTATCCCCGGTCCGATGCAGAGGAATATGCCGACAACGACCTCGCCGATAGCTTGACCTTCCCGTCTCAACGCACCACCCTTACTAACAACATGTCCGCCCGCGCATCCCGCGTTTCGGTCGGACTGAACGGGAAACCGCTCGTGGAGTTCCCAATCCCGCGCGGCCCGGATCCCGAATTGTTGATTGGCTTGGACACGGATCCTAGAGTGCTGGAAGAGGCGTTGTGTAAGGCTACGATTGAGCTCAGGGATGGGCTTCGTGCGAGCCGGGACCTGCTTAAGGCGATGCGGTTGGAGGAGATGAGGCCGCCGCTCGAAAAGGAGAAGATTGGCGTTGCGGAGAGTGGAGATGAGGATGATGGGACAGATGAGGGGACGGTGAGGCTGAACAAGTAAGGTAATTGTTCTTTTTGTTTTTTTGACTGCCTACAACCCCCCCCTCCCCTCTCTCTCGCTCTCAATTTTAAGAACATGTTTACTATGGATAGGCCTCCTTTCTAACTTTGGCATGGGAAGTTGGGGATGGGGGAAAAGTGGGGAAGTCGAATTGGGAGTTCTTATTTGCTGGGGGGTCCTAGGGTTGGAGGGTGGGGAAATGGGATCCCCGATGAGGGCATGAATTGCCCAGGGCTAGGTTTTCTGGTAGCTCTGAATCGCTGCACAAGGCAGCATGAAACTTCTTTAAACGCAATACTGCATGACATTAAATCAGTGACTGATGTGATGGGTCGAAGAGCATAGAGAGCTGCGAGCTGTGTGAGTTGGACGGAAGGAGTAGTGCTAGCCAGATGCTAACATGCTAGGAAGCTCTGAATTACTTCAGAAGTTAGCATTTTACAATCTTATGGGACACTATTAGAAAATGTTATCTATGTGTCTAGTGAGCTATTTTAGCACTATATCATACCTCAAGTCGAGCGAAAGAAATGGGAAACATACTTCCTGCTAATTAGTTAGTTAACTATGAAATTGACAAACATGTTAGGAAATTATGCCAGAGCATGTGTATTTAGAAAGCTGCGAACAGGTGTATAGATTAGGATGAAAATTCTATGGCACTAGAATGAAGAAACGAAATTATAGACCCGGCTACTAATATAGGTCCGCAACGTACCTCGAGCCTCGCGAAAGGAACAGAAGAACGATAGTCCTTGCTGCTTTGTCGCATAGGCATTAGAATATTAACAACAGACGTAGCATTTTAGAAAGCTCTGATATTTTGCACATATCAACCTCAAGATCCTGACACAGACAGACTGAAATACGTCAATTGGGCACCTTCCTACTACGGTCGTGAATGGAGAGGACATTGCGAAGATGAGGTTGTGGGTCACGTGCGAGCGAATGGTCCAAGCGCCCGAAATCGCGCCAAGACCCACACAGATTGCCCCCGCCTCGCGCTAGTTGGGTTTCCTCTTCACCGTCCCAGGCAAAATAATTCTCACCGCATTCTTTTCCGCTGCCCGCCGACTTTCTCTTATAACTGACCAGATGTAACTCACACTCCCTTCCAACACCACCCCCACCATGGTTTCTCTCGCCAATACCAACCGAGCGGTTGGCGTCATCCCCCCGAGCGCGGGTGGGAGCCTCAAGCGCAAACAAATCGACACGTTTGGATCCGACGATCTGCCCTCGAGCCAAGTCAAACGCCGCCGAGTCACGTTTGACCCCGAAGTCGATGTGCACATACTCTCTGACCCGAACGAAAAGAGCCTGGAGCTGGTGGGCGAGGAGGTCCGACGGGCCTTGGAGAGACACGCGGGCAACGACAACTTCAGCTATGACGAGATACGGCATCTCCTAACGCTCAAGCCGACCGACAGCGACGCGCCTCTCACCGGACTCCTCCACAAATATGTCATTGCTCTCGCCAACAATGTCCCCTTCCTCAACCACAAATGCTCCGGGCTCGTGCATGCCATTATCGACTGCAGCTGGATCGCCCGAAATGAGCAGTTCGTGCAATCTTACCGACACCTCCTTGCCTCACTGCTATCTGTTCACCCCGGATTCACGTCGTCCGTTTTTACTATGCTCGTAGACATGTTCGTAGAGCTCCCCTCACCAGCCCTTCGCCAGCAGGATGACCCGGCCATCCAGCGCACGCGACTACAGTCCCGCGTCCACGATACCCTCCGATATCTGCTGCGGCAAATTCCTCTCACAAGCACATACCTCAACTCGATCCTAGCTTCAACACATCCCTTTCCGACCGATACCACGAAGGCACATATCCAGTACATCAAGAACATCCTCCAAGTCTCCGGATACTGCCGCGCTCTCAAGGGTGAGATCTTATCAATCATAATGGACAACCTGGTCAAAATCGATGCCCAAATTCAAGTCGACATGGAAGATTTGGAGGATGGTATCGAGGACCAGCTGGTGGATGATGCCGCCAAAGATGTAGACGACGAAGAAGAGGAAAATTTCAGCGATGATGAATCAGTGTCCAGTGTGGAAAGCCTGGATGCCGAAGATCGTCGACTCAAAGAACTCAAGGAGTCCGTGGCCAAGCTGGATGCCATCATGGATCTCCTTTTCTCACACTACGACCCGATATTCGCCCGAGGTGATCTTGACGAGGTCGACGACACTTTCGAAAACCTTCTCTCACAATTCGCGAGCATTATCCTAAAAACATACCGCTCGCGGCACACCCAGTTCCTACTGTTCCACTTCAGCCAGCTCTCACCAGAGCTCACCGAACGCTTTGCGGGATGCTGCTCGCAGCTTGCCTTCGACAAAAGCGTTCCGCACATCGAGCGCGTCACAGCTGCGGCCTACCTCGCCTCTTTTATTGCCCGAGGCGCCCACGTCTCTCGTCCTGTAGTCCGAGACGTATTTGATCTCCTATGCCACCACCTCGAGGCGCTCCGCCAATCTCAAGAACCCAATTGCAAAGGCCCGGACGTCCGCCGTTACGGGACCTACTACGCAATAGCGCAAGCGCTCCTTTACACGTTCTGCTTCCGCTGGCGCGACCTAATCGTGACGTCCGACGACTCAGACCTCACGGACGAGGACGTGCTCTACCACGAAGGCGACTTCTTCTGGCACAACGACGTCAAGGAAATTCTGCGCCGAAATATCTTCTCGAAGCTCAACCCGCTGAAAATCTGCGCGCCCACCATCGTCGCCCAATTTGCGCGCATGGCACACCATCTCCGCTTCTTGTACGTCTTTCCGCTCATCGAGACGAACAAGCGGATTAGGCTTGCAAGGAGCGTGGGCTCGGCAGCGGGCTATCTGGATGGTGTGGCGGCCAGGGAAACGGCGCTTACGATGAAGAAGGGTGAGGAGGCATTCTTGCTCGATGCGTATTTTCCGTTTGATCCGTATGTGCTCCCGAGGAGTAAGAGGTGGCTGGAACGGGATTATGTGCAGTGGAAACCGATTCCGGGGATGGAGCCTGTGGGTGGGGGTGAGGATGAGGATGGGGAAGAAGATACCGAGGAGGAGGATGAGGGGGATGATGGACATGAGAGTGAGTCGGAAAAGGGAGGTGTGGTTAGGACTGGGGTCGTGGATGAGGATGATGACGTGGATGACGATGATGATGGTTCGGATGCGAGTTTTTGAGTTGAAATCTTATTGGGGTTGAGCATTTGGTTCGGGCATGGCATGCTATGGGATGGCATATCGGCGCTTCGAAGGAAAAGTCTATGATATCATGTTGTGCATTTGTGGCGCTGAATGGCATATGGGGATGCCAGTGGCACAGGTATTGGTTGGATGGGCTTGCTCTTGCTCGAATGGCTCCTCGGGAGTTTCTAGGTCTATCTGGATGAATGATATATTGAATGCGTTCAGCACCTCTCTGTTTGGTAAATTCGATGCTAGGGTACTAGGATAACACGCTGCTGGCTTGGTGTCTTTCTTTTCTCTTCAATTGGTTATCGAGCTCGAGCGTCAATTCATATTTAAACTGATATACTCGGGAGACTTGCTTGCTTGCTTGCATGATCCAATACCCCCTTCGAGGAGTCCGTCTCCGGAGCTGAGCTGTAGATTCGCTTCGGCAAGCAGGCGTATCTTGCACCATTTTATCCACTCATTTGGTTATTTGCTCGGGAGGTAAGCAACTCACCCATATTTTATCATCTCTCCCTCCTCGATCCCATTCTCTTCTATCTCTAGAAGCCCGTTCCTACACCCTACTTCTTTCACATCTCACGTCTCACATCTCCCCACACTGGGCAATGGTAACATCCTGACTCGGCTTCTCGGAAATAACCCTTGTGTTCTCGATCTTGGTCACGACTTCCATGCCCTCGACTACTTTGCCGAAAACGACGTGTTTGTTGTTGAGATGGGGCGTGCCGTTCGGGTTGGTCACGATGAAGAATTGACACCCGTTTGTGTTGGGGCCGGAGTTCTGTTTGGGGGAAGTTAGGGAGGCAAGGGGGCCTGGGATGTAGGGAGGGGAATGGACTCGGTCACTCGGGGTCGGATTTGGTAGTGGGAGGGGAGTGACGATGCTGTTGTTTTGGGGAGTGAGAAGGAGACTTACAGCCATGGCTAATAGACCCGGTTTGTCCAGCTTGAGAGTGAAGTTCTCGTCGGCGAATTTGTCAGGTCCGTAGATGGTGCGGGAGCCCGTGCCATCGCCATTGATGAAGTCGCCGCCTTGCACCATGAAGCCTTTGATCTGGGAGGAAGGTGTTAGTCATTTCAACAGGTCACGGGGAATTGGATATGGAATTGATGAGGAGGACTCCGCCACGATAGACGCAATCGTTCCGCGGAAGCACACGGGAATTAGATATGGACTTGGTGATAGAGGGACTCCGCCATGATAGACGTAACCGTTCCTCAGAGTAATACGTCTCCCTGAGGCACATGTGTCGGGAAAGCCTGATCCGTACCACAGCCGCCGCAACTATGCTAGTACGCCTGTCAAAAGAAAGTATGTGCTACTCACCACTCGATGGAACTTGCAGCCCTTGTAGCCCTGCGGCCGGCCTTGGAACTTGCTCTCACCGGTGCAGAATTGGCGGAAGTTCTCGGCTGTCTTGGGGACAATGTCTTTGAACAGCTCCATCTTGATTCGCCCGAGAGGCTCACCTTGATGGGAAGTTAGTCAGCATGCCACATGTCCAGTTAGAACATCAGGCGATATATTCGAATTTGAATACGACCATGACTGAGAAACAGGAAACAGGAATGAAACCGGAACTTTGGTGGAAACATAGTTGACGGTCATTCGAGGTGCGGTGCAGGGGGTGTTCGAGACCGGCACGTGCCAGACAGAAACACAATGAAAATAGCTTGGATATTTCATGTGGAGAGATGTGGAACGGTGTGGGGTAGGCTGGACTGTGTGGGAGCGCGGATTTGAAAAAGCGTGCAGATACGGACCTCCCAAGGTGATGTCGAAGAAGACGATTGGATTCGGCTCGGCGGGCTCGGCCATGATTGAGGCAGTGCAATATGCAATGGAGTCTCTCCAGGTCTACGAGACGGACGGTTTGCTATCTATCTGGATGACGTTAGCCGTCGTTGCACGGGATCGGCGAAAAACGAAAGAAAGGTAATTGTATTGGAAGATTTCACACCTACAAGACAAGACAAGACAAAGCAAGTGCTGGGCAATCTCAAACGTCGTCTGGCTGCCGCAAACTTCGGTATCAAAGCGAGAGGAAGGCAGTCAGGGCCGTGGTTGGAAGGTCAAGCGGGCGATGGACGCCGCCGCTTGCATGGGGTCGGCGGTAACGAGCATTTGGCTTGGCGCTGGGGAAGCAGCTCCCAAGAGCGTTACAGATGTCAGCAGAGGATTCACGTCAGGATGGCTTCTGAAATTGGGAATGCCATGCGGCTATGCGCGCGCTGAGTCGAGTAGATGGCGAGTGCCAGCGAAACAATGCAAACACATTGGAAGATGACGGCAGCAAGGGACAAGGCAGGATGAGGGTGGCTCGCAATCAAGCTGCATCTCGTGCATCTCGTGCATCTCGACACTTGCGCATGCATCCCGGCTGACGGGCGGGTATTATTGGATGAGGCGCGGGGAGGCTTGAAGGTTTGAGACAGCGACTGCTGGTGTCGGCCGCACATAACTATATGCCAACTGCGGAATGCGGCATCAGGAATCAGGACGCAGGAATCAGGAATCAGGAATCAGGAATCACGGCCGACACCAAGCGCGGCCCCGGGGTTGAGCAGGCGCATCGCAGTTCGCCCATTCACTTGCTCACCGGCCCCATTGCTGAGCACACGGTATCTACTGTCGCAGCGAGATGCCGTACGTCGGCCAACCACTGGCGTGGAGCGGGCATTCACCCGCGTGAGGGCTTAATTGTCATCAATCGCAAGTCCCGAGCCACAATTGCTGGCGAGGGCCCTGGTCCGGTCGCTCAGTCGGGCTTAGCGAGGGCGCCCGGTCGCTTTGTCTTGGTTCTCGTCCGCCCGTCTCGCTCGCAAACGTCAAGACTTCCCAAGCCGGCCCGCAACCGCAACCACAACCACACTTCGACCTCCCCCATCTTCGTCCCAGCAGCAGCAGCAGCAGCAGCAGAAGCCGCAAGGGACATGGCCGACGCAGCGAACGTCTGCACCCACTGCTAGCTACTGTCGCCACTGCTGCGACGTCCCTGGGTCGCCCGACCACCGACCACCGACCACCGACCACCCCCCTCGTGCCGCCGCCTCAGCTGGGCTGCCACTTCGTTAGCCCTCTCCCGCCGTCACCACCTCGACAGCCGACGATCCCGACGTCGACCTGCAAACGCGGCCCCATTCACCTCCCGACCACCTGCATCGCCGCATTTGCACCGCGTCTTCACTGCAGTCTGCGTCTGCGACACCAGTCCTGTGCTGCTCGACAAAAGGCCCGTATCCGCCCTCGGTCTCGCTGCGAACAAAGAACGCAGCCCGCATCCCGCATCCCGCATCCCGCATCCGCCATCTCACCCGCATACGAAGTCCTATTTTGGTCGATCCTTCCCCGTATTGCACATACAACCTCAATCGCCTTCTCGTCGACGCATGGAACATAGCTGCCCATAATGTCTTCACCAACCACATCGTCAATCCCGCCCCCGGCGGCCACCAGCCAGGGCAGCGGCGGCAGCGGGCCCACCAGCTCGCCGCTGCTGTTCTTTGTTGCCCTTGGGTTCGGTGTCGTGTTCACGAATCTCTGGTATGTTTGCATCGAAGCCGGAAAACATATTTGCTTTTTTTACTAATCGATCGCCTCACCGTGCAGGATCATTGTGGGCGTCAAGTACTGCTTCCGCTACAACCAACGCAACCGTGCTGCCCGCGCTGCTGCAGATGGCGAGCCCATCGATCTCGCGGCCATGCCACGGCCGCATCGGAGAAGGAGGGAAAAGAAGCTCATGTCCATGGACGAGGTCAACGAGCGATTTCCACTCACCAAATACAAGGCATGGAAGGCGAGCCGGGAAGACGAGGGTTTGCCGACCGCCGGGGGTATCACCACTGCGCCTCAGAGCAGGGCGACGAGTTTGAAAGACGTCGAAGCCGTCATTGCCCCGTCTGGACACATTCGCGCATCCGTGGAAGCTCCTCGACCAAGTTCCGCCCGAGACGATCGCACAGTGGAAACTGCATCCTCGCAACAGCCAACGTCACCCAAAGAGTCCGTCGCGCCAGGAGACAAAAAGCTGGAGGCGAAAGAGACGGAGAAAGCTGTCGAGCTTGCCAAGGTCGAGACTGTCGCGACGAGCCACTACCAGCCCGACAAACCTACCGATGCCAATGATGCAGATGATTCGGATGACGACGACCCAATACGTACTGCTGCCGCCCCAGAGATGCTCGCCGAGCCTGGTGACACTTGTGCCATCTGTTTGGACACGCTGGAGGAGGACGATGATGTGCGCGGGTTGACTTGCGGTCACGCTTTCCATGCCAGCTGCGTGGATCCTTGGCTAACGAGCCGTCGCGCATGCTGTCCTCTCTGCAAAGCAGACTACTACGTCCCGAAGCCCCGCCCGGCCGGAGAAGCTGACCAGCCAGGCGTGACGGGTCTTCGCACCCCTACGTCTCCTGGAGCTGCCTGGGTCGGTGCTGGCCGCAACCCGTTCACTCGGTCTCGCGTTGTTTTCATCTCCAACAGTCGCCAGAACACGGCTCAAAACAATCAGCAGCCGGCACCCTACGCGTTGCAGAGCGTTTTGACCCGCCCTAGTCGTCACAACCGCGCCGCAGACAGACAGCAGCCACAGCCACAGCCACAGCCACCCGCACAATCCGGCGAGACTCCATCATGGCGTACTCGTCTAGCAGGTGCGACATCCAGCCGCCCAACAATGCCGAGTTGGTTTGGACGGAATCGCAACAATGGCGCCGCGGATAATACCACTCCAGCCCAGCTTGAAGCTGGCAACCGGTAGCACAGGCTGTACCACACTAGCACCCTGGATTTGTCCTCGACGATGGAGACTTTCCCCGGTCGAAAAAGGATTGTCACCCTGTATCTAATTGCGAGCTGGATTACTTTCCAATGCACTTGACCGTTACGCCCCTTGACGAAACAATACCATACCAACTCTTTCCCGTTTACATACAGTCTGCGTCCCCAGCGACGCTTGTATCAATCGACTTATTTGCGATGTTTCCTCTCTGGTCTTTTCTTTCGCGATTAGCTCGGTATATTCCCAACCACCTCGACGGCGTTTAATGTGTTTTTGGGATGGGATCCGGTGGGGTGCAAACAACACATCCTCATATGGAAATGTTTATTCGGCACTCGGTGCTCTCGGTTTGCGGCACCGTCAGAGATTGAGATTCCGGAGCTTCTGTTCTGTTTTTGCATAGGACTCCGGTTTTGGAGACCGGAGCGAATTCATTACAAATGTCATGTCTTACCTACCCCTGAGGTTGTTTGATACATGGATGGAAAGTGGGCTCCGAGGTCGATTGATGTGTGTTCACTGCAGATGGGAGGGCAAAGGAGGAGGAGGCGTTTTTGTAGATGTAGTGAACTAGTTAGTGAGTGAATAGTGTATATGTCCATGGAATATGAGATTGGTTGTCGTTCCTAAAGTGTCTTCACGTGTGCGCCTGATCGGGAGTGTGAGGTTGGCACAAACAGCTGAACCCCACTAGATGCCGCTTGAATCGTTTCAAGGTCGTGCTTGCGATTAAGGGTCGGGTGGGGTGGTGGTTGTGCTTGTCTGGTTCGCGCTTGCTTAGCTTGCTAGGTTGGGTCCGGTTCTTTGTTTGGGTTTGTGACGTCTTGGTCCCGTACAAACTATCGACACATGTACATCGATTTTCAACAACCTCGGAACTTTGGATTAGGGCGCGAAAATGGACGAGCGAAGGTCGGTATCCTCACTGTCGGCGCCTTATTCGCTCGTTCCTCCGGCGTCTTTTCAGAACTTCCCTCTGGTACGCTGGGCTGAAGTTGACCTCCGTCCAGGTACTCCTATTCCAGTTCCCATCTATGTAACGCTTGTCGATACAAGCCATTGGCACTACAAGCTTCAACTTGCAACGGACCCTCCCCACCATCCGCTCAAGAAGCCTAGTGGTGCTGTACCGGTTCTGGGCCATGGCATGATTGAGAAGCTCCGAGTCGATAACAATATACACCTGCGTGACGTCGACGAGGGCCCGATCCAACATGGCTAACCAATCTTCTTCGCTGGCAGCTTCCCGGAGGTGCGCCACCGTGATTGGGTTGACGCCTTTTTGGAGGGCTGAAGGGTTGACCTGTATCGCCTGGATCACCAACATTCGCAACATGTCCGTCCAAGTAACTTCTTTCTCCCAGAATTTGGGATATCTTAGCACCCAGAGAAGAGGTTGGTTCGAGGTTCGGATCAATTTGATCATTTCCAATACAACCTCTCTCGATTCCAGGCGAAGCCCACACCGCGGGAAAAGGAACGACGAGCCCGATCTCTCTGCCCACTGTCGGAGCTGTGCAATCCCAACACTGGCTTTTGGAGGCCGCAAGCCTCGCCGATACAAGGACTCGCAGTACGAGAGGCTCTCTCCAGACGATGGTAAGTATGTCAGGAAAGGCAGCGAAAGGATTTGCCCCAACTGGATGTTGCTGATCATTTGCGCAGATGAAGAAACATCCAATTGGACCTGGCTTTGAACGGAACGATTCACTGAATCATGTCAGCAACGTTCTCCCATGCCGCACGCGAGCTTACCGAGAGCGAGATTTAGGATTTGCTTGAAGTCTCCCTTCATGACTTCGGAAAGTTCATAGATCTGTTGCTGTGACGACTTCAACAGCTCTTGCATTTCCAAGACTTGAATGCGAGTATCTCGAACCTCTGCCTTCATAGCCAGACTGGCGATCTTGTCGACCCGACGTGCTTGTTCACCGATGACGACTGCATGCTCCTTGAGACCGATGGACCATGGCCTCGAAATCGCCGCCCACGCATGTCCAATCTTCCCTTGCCTGTACCACTTAATTGTCTCGAGCATGAACTCCATGACTTTTGCATACAGTTGTGCAACAGCTTCCATCATCCGTTCCGTTGGGTAAAGTATCAGGCTCATTTCTGTTCTTGGCAGAACGTCTGCAATGTACGAGCAAGCTTTCGAGAGCTGGTGGATCACCTCCTCATGGTTCATGACTGACTAAAATCCTGTTAGGAGAAATTCTGACGGAATTTATTGCGCGCCTGACCATGAACAAAAACTTCATAGTGCCCCAGACAAGAGAAGCGTATTCCGGACGCGCCTGAGCCAGCACATCCAGGACTGGGCAGTAAAACACAACCTTGGACGAAAGGATACGGAGCCATTTGTATGCCTTGGAGATCTTCTTTGAGTCGTACTTGGCTTTGCATTGTTGGAGGGTTTGTTGCACCTGTTTCACAGAACACTCCTCATCGAATCCAAGGGCTGCTAAATCTTCGGCGGGGATGGTTGCAGAAATGGTCGTCTTCGCGTTCTTGTAAGTTTCCTCTAGTATGCTGTCATTCTGACTGAATCCACAATGTTAGTGGATTGATATGGGCAAGGCTAAGTCATTCCTGCCATAGGAAGGGCTACGTACTGCAAAGGCGTTTTTGAGAACCATTCTCGAAGTCGGATTCTACCCTCAGCGGGGTATGCTAGCGATACTAATGACCCTTGCGACAAGTCCATTCTCCACGACGATAGAGAAGGCTTGCGCTTACATTGCATTTGCTAAGTAGAAGTGTATGTAAGCTGTTCCGAGGACGATGAGTTTCCAGACACACCGGTCAACCTTGAGGCTGCTTGATTGGGTGCGCCACCTCCAGCCCCCATCACACTGCCAGGATGAGGATGCCCCGCTCTAAGCCACCACATCACACAACGGTATCTGTCCAAGTACACGTCTCCCTCAACAGGTCGGCCAGGCTGATAGGCAGACATCTACTCTCGCAATACTTCTCGTGATTGAGCCAGGCATTACCTCGATCTTAACGACACCAATCCCTTTGTTCTTTGTCTCTGCTCTTAAGAGCCTATGGGCTTCTCAGCGTCTCAGGGACGCCTCTCAGGTTTCGTAGGACAACTCGTAGAGCAACAACACTGGAAATCTCAGGAGAAAGTATCAATCCGAAGCCCTCTTATTGTAAGTCCTAATTCCCCTTACACCAAGTGTTGCGTCTCAATTTTCCAAACTTAGACATCGTTGGACGGGCTTGAGCCTCCTGGGGACCGTGACGCCAATACTCTGCTCGTCACCTCCACGATTTCTAAAGATCGGAGCCAAGTACATGAAGAAGCAAACACCGTAGATTTCTCTATCTCTACCAGAAATTCAGCGGTCAAAAATTCAACTTCAACCTCCTACCCTCCACCTCCACTCCCGCCCCCAAAATTCATTACAGCTTCGGAGTTGGATAAGGAACAAGATTCCTGGTATTGGGAAATACGTCCGCGCACGCACGTTACCCCTGCTTCCGGAATGTCATCTCCAGGGATTCCGTATGGGGATCCGTTAGATAAGCCCCGTAAACGAAAACTTCAGGATCTGAATTCAACGGATGCTCAGAGCAGGGTTCCAAAGAGAGTTCGCGATGCAAGTGAGACCAATAAGAAAAGGCCTACAAGTCCCTCAGTGAAGGTGGTTAGCAGAGGATCGTGGGACGGTTCGGGCGATTGTTCATGTACCCCTTCAGCAATGAACGAAGCTATCGAGCAAAGAATGGAGTTTCCCGCGGCTTGCGCTACATCGCCGTATTTTCGAATTTTACACAGAGTGATATGCGGCAACAGAGCCGCACATAACGAGGAGTCTTCTCTTTATGCCGATTTACCCAAAGCCAATCTAGAGAAAGAATCGCAGAAATTCCGACATCTTTATGGCAAAACCCTTGCCCTGGCATTCGATCCAAGATTACAGGACGAGATCATGGGTTTCATCGTTTTCCGTTACTACTCATGTGTCGAAATTGAGGATCGCTCCGGAACTTTTTGGGGCAAGACGCGTTCAAAACCTGGAGCGACCCGGGGATATTTCCAGGAGACCATATTGATAACGTCGCCTGAGCTTTCCGCCGCGATCAACCGTATTGCCAGTTACGAGCCAGACCCTTCTTGGATAAATCTGCCCAGGCTACCCGTGCCAGCGGACAGATTTTACAAAGACGAACAGTACGCGCCCTATCCTTTCGTATTCCACCACCTGACAGCTTTACGAACCATGTGCGAGAGCGACAACATATCAAAGATTTGCACGGCGCAACTATTGGCTCTGTGTGATTATGTGTCAGGCGAGTGTGATGTGATTTACTCCACGATCCAGGAGGACCTCGCTCATGGCAGAGTCAAGCGAGACTATCTCGAAATGATATTTCGTCCCAACGAGGTAGTCATCAGTAAAGAAAATGGCGCTAATTCTGGTTGCGTTCTCAGGAGCTATGCAGTTGGCGGCCCAGAGTTGGAGCTTTACTGCTGGAGTTGGAAGCATGATGGATCGAAAATGGCTCGAGAAGGGAAAATGCTGGTGATGAAGAGGCCCCTCCAGGAGGATATTGAGATCGCCTCTCTCGATATATATCCCGCAAGATATGCAAAGGGGACGCTACTTGCAAGTCTACAAGAACGTGGAAGAAAGTTCTGGCATCACCGAAAGGCGACTTATGTCACCTACCAAGGTTCTGCTTTCGGGGGCCATAATATGGTATATGTGAGTATTCAAGTTCTTTCTTTATCTTCACTTCTCAATTTAGACTACTGACTGGTAACGTATGTAGGATGTTGCGACGAGATTCATGATTGACTACGCCACGTATGGACGCTTGCACAAGAAGCTTTATTTTCCACCATTGTCTCCTGGTCCTCACGATAAATGGCCAAAGAATCTAAGCCTAGATATGGAAGAAGTACAAGAGCAGTATATCCTGCTCCCGCCGAATGTGCACGCCTTTGACATGAAGGAGAAGGAATGGAGTATGTTCCCCTCTCCCCACCCAAGAAATTGGCTAAATACTCTAAGGAAATTTGCCCATCGATGATGTTGAGCCTATACAATGGAACAAGGACGCTTTCCAACGTCTAGTACTCCCGAAGAAGACCAAAGACCTCGTCCGAGCCCTCGTGATGGTACGTCGGCCAAGCCAAGGGAAAAGGGAGAATCTTTACCTCTTCGGAGATAAAAATGATGTTATCTCTGGTAAGGGGAATGGCTTGATACTTCTGCTTCATGGCGGACCTGGGACTGGAAAGACTTTGACAGCCGGTATGACATACCCTGATATACCTGCGACCCCCTAGTACTGACCTTCGGTGTAGAATCCGTAGCTGAACTTGCAGAAATGCCTCTATACAGTGTCACCTGTGGCGACATTGGAACCACAGCTGACAGCGTGGAGAAGTACTTACATACCGTTATGTACCTCGGAAAGACCTGGAACTGTGTCCTACTTCTGGACGAGGCGGATGTGTTCTTGGAAGAACGCACGCTCTCAGACCTTGAGCGCAATTCTCTTGTCTCAGTGTTCCTCCGCACCTTAGAATACTACGATGGTATCCTCATCCTCACCAGTAACCGCATCGGCACTTTCGACGAAGCCTTCAAGTCCCGTATTCAAGTGGCACTCCACTATCCATCTCTCGACGCTCCGTCCCGAAAGAAAATCTGGCAGGGCTTCTTGGAGATGTTGGCTGAGAGTGATCAAGACGTCGATACGGAGGATATTCTTAGCCACCTGGATGAAATTGCGGACCATGAGATGAATGGTCGGCAGATCAGAAACGTACTGGCGACCGCACATCAACTTGCGATATTCAAGAAGCAGAGACTCGAATGGGAACACGTAGAGCTGAGCTTGGAAAATGCGGAGCAGTTTAACAAGTATTCGAGGAAGCTGCAGGGGGTCAGTGACACGGATCGGGCAAGAGATGAGAAGGTGAGATGGTAGGAGTAATGACTTTACCGCCGAACTCCACTTCTAGAATTTCGCATTTCCTCGAGTTCATCATCTCTAATTTTACTCATATTTTGTCAGTTTGTTCAGATACTATTTCTTGAGATATACAAAGGTGTGCCCCGTCAATGTCGAGAACATCACACCACGTCTCTCACAGTATGCATTTCCATTGCTCCAGGAAATAACCACGGCATTAACACTGCCTAATGGGTGCTTCTTTGTCCCTTACTTGATTGCTCATCTCCTAAGCGTTCTTCCATTCCCTCCAATAGAAACCTAACTTCCTTTCCAAATACCACCACCTTCAACCCCCCGAGACCATGTACAAATGGCCAAAGCCGGACGCTAGGGCTCACATTCATGTAACTTAATCATCATTACCACATCCATGTACACCGGCAGAATCCCCTTTGACCATTATCCTGACTCTCTCTCCACTCCGGCGAGCTACCAAGAAATCGAAGACTCACTATGGCCACTAGAGTCCAATTCTCGGGCTTCCAACAGAGACACACCATATGCCAACCCTCAAGGCTCATGGATGTATCGGCCCCGAAAGCAAATTCCCTATCGAAGGCGAGAAACGCTTTCAACTGCGGGCTTGCAACGGCAGATCTTGATATGAGAGGGGTAAACTGGAGCTTGGTAAAGATACCGTCACGCTGGGAGAGGCCTGTGTCCCGTTGGCTGTGTATGGAGTGAGGGCGGAGACGTGCTGTAAGCAGAGGCAGATTCCGGAGAAAATCAATTGATCTCCAGGGCTCATTGGACATTAGGCGAGAGCAAAAACATGAAGTTGAACGAAGGATTGAAACTAGTCCTCAAGGGGCGCGCAACGTGCCGACTCTGCTGACAGGATCAGCGGTGAGGCTGTGAAGCCCTGCACGTGCCTTGTCGCGTGCCCTTAGTTTTAGGTAATTGCTGGGTCCCTCTCATGCCCGTTTTGGGAGAATCATCTAATATGAGCGAGAAATTGGTAGCTTATGGTTTGAAGCAGAGATCGCAGAGATTGCTCTTGAAGGCGAGTTCGCTCTGCTAGGGTTTGTGGGATCGCACTTTGACGAAGGTGATATCACCATCAGTGGTATGCAGGGCTTTCGATAGGAAGTATTACGATTCGATTGGAACTTCTCAGACCTGATACGTCTCACTTTGTTAGTACTTTCTTATGGTTAGTTAGAATAGAGAGGTTGGTATAGTTATATAACTGTTATGATTAACTCTACTTAACTTTTTAACTTTTAACTAAATGTTACGACGTAACGATTAATCCTTTTACTAAGGTTTTTACCATGGATCTTGCAAGGGCTTGGAACATTTACTGCTAAGAGGGTTGACTGTATATAATTTAACTTCTTATAATACTAATTGTAACGTAACGATTAAAGGAGCCTATACTTTCTTACAGCTCACGTGACCGTAGTCAATCGAAACGTACCAAACGTATTACTTTCTATCGAAAGCCATGGTGGTATGAATGTGAGAGGAAACAGGTATATAAGGAGACTGGAATGCAAACGAAGAGAGCGCCACAACCGGCAACTGCAGTTTGCTAAGTCCCATCACCATCGACACCACCATCTTCAATCCAAAACCGATTCCACCAGTACGTCTCCCCCCGCCCAATTCCTCCCCTTCTCATCGAGCGCTCGCATCTCCCTCCCTACTAACCCAAACCCCCAGGTCCTCCAACATGAAATCCGCCCTCGTCTTCATCACGCTGCTCAGCGCCGCGCTGGGTTCCGTCCTATCTCCCCCCCGACTCCAGGGTGCCGCTCACCCGCGATATGCTCGACAAACGGGTCTGCGCCCACGAAACCATTGGCCGTTAAGACGGCTTCTATTGGCAAAAGTGCAGGAGCGATGGGTCCTGGTGCTGGATGGCGTACGAAAATGGCGACGGGAACTGAGGTACTTGTAAACAGACGCTCGACTGCGTTAATCAGTGGGGAGCGGGTAAGAATGGGGGCTATAAGTGTGCGAGTGATGCGAGGAAGCATGGTGGGTGTAACTGCAGCTAGACGGGAGAGGATGTGGAGGGGAGGGGGTTGAAGGATGGAGGCGAAGGGAGAGAGGTGGAAAGGGGGCGTGGGGAGGATGGACTCGAGACTGTGCAGTTCTTTACGCTTGGGATTTGTTTGGTCCAGCGAAGAGTCATTCGGTTAATAGGAACGCACGGCGTAGAATACATCTTTCTCAGAAAAGACCGTCTCACTTCTTTGTGCAGATTGACATCAACACTGACTTGCTTGACCCTATGACTATAAGGCCCCAAAAAGACTTATCGAGGATGCAGTTTGGTCTGTTTAGAATGTGAGCTCCAGCGCTCTGGTGCTCTAGTGTCCAAAATTCAGCGAAGGCCGTCTTTGATGGCATATTATGTCATAATCTAGTGACGTATTGTGGTAATCGGCGATGCATAAGGCGTCTAGTCTCACGGTGAGCACATCTTGGGCGGTGATTACGCTGTTTAGGGTACTGTTTTTCACGCAAACAATCACATACTAAAGAACTGTCTAGACACACTTATCAAACCCATTTTGATCTAATTCTTAACAGTCACTCCCCTGTGACTAACTTGATTTGCTGAAGTGGCTGTGTTCTCCAAGAATACATTAGCCCCGACATGCTAGCTGCAATAGTGATCATCCGGATGATGCCATGATTCGTTTGCCAGAGAAGGTGAGAGTAACGATGCAATGAGCAGACCTAAGGCTGCGGCTACAACGCGAAGGCATCAGAGTCGCGCTTGACCTGACTCTCACATCCCGCCGCAAAAACTATAATAAATCAACCTCGATACCCATTACATCTCGCCCGACAAGAAAGAGTAGCCCACAGTGAATGCAGGCACAGGAATTGCCAACCAAGTTCATTCATTCATTCATTCTGCAAAAAGAAGTAACCACAGTTCTCCACCACCCCCAAGCCCTCCCCTACGAGCCAAACCTCGAAACCCACTAGCAAAAACCACAAGGCATAGAAGCCCGTCCTCTCCATTCAGAGCACTCGCGACACTATGGGAACGGTGATGATCAGAAAACTATATTCTGCACCCAACAAGCGGGGAACGAACCGACGACGATGAAAGCGCAAACGTTGCCGATTCCAAGTGAATCGAGATCTAAGGTTCTAAAGGAGAGGTAGGAACGAGCCTATATTTAAAGTGCGCAGGGTCAGCAAAGCTGATGCAGGGCGATTTTTGTGGCCAGAACCCAGTTTTCGTGACTGGCTGAAGCTGCGGAAGGGGTCTGGTGATGCGAGGGTCATTTTTCACTCTATACACTCTGGCTGTGCGTATGATCATGTAGTCATGAAGACACGATGAGTGTTCAATGTTTGCATTGGCCATGAATATATTGAGAGGTTGCACTGGAGACTTATATAGTCGTAGAGTGCAGCTTGCCTGGATCTGCTCTATTGAGTGGGCCGTTCTAGAAGAACTGACTGTGCACAATGAGCAATAGAATATGTAAGAAAAAGCCGAGCTACCGTGTGTTCCCACCGTGTGTCCCGCCAAAACCCCTATCGATCCCTTCGTGAAGATGCCAATCCTGCCCGTTACTTTTCCACCACAACCTCCAAGCCGCTCTTGTTCCACATGCACATTTTTTCGAGCGTCAATTCTATATTGCAAAATTCGCATGTCCCTGTGCATTCTCTGTCGGACCGTTTGCGTATGGTCACCTTTTCAGCGCTGGACAGGCAACTGCAAACTGGGCCCACGGTCTGAAGTTTAACTTCTCGTAAATTTCATCTCCTGGGGGGAGGGGGGAAGGAGGGAGTCCAAAGTCACTCCCAGACGCCCCTGATAATTCTCCAGATGTCACATCGCCATCGCGTCCCTCAGCATCGTCTCGTACAAGTCGTAGGACAGCTTGATTTCGGAGATAGCATTCCACTGCGCTGGAATCACGTTCATCGCCCAGTCCTTGAACGCTACCAATCCACCGAAGCAGAACGCGTTAATCTCGTACGGGAGTGTGGCGGTTTCAGCATAGATCTAACGGCAGACAGAAGCCTTAACGCTAGACTTGCCCAAGTGATATAATTGGGCCCGCACTGGTCGTTACCTGCAAATCGGAGGATGCGGTACGGATATATCTCGACAGTCTTTGTTCTCGGCTGCAACAGGTATTCAGCATGGCGATAAACGTCTTAACCTCCTAGGGCGTGCCGGAAGATCTTCATTCGGAGCTCAGCCGGTAGACGTAGGAGCGGGGAGTTGACCGAGTTGTTCTTTGAACTGCAAGCCTTAATCAGTTTGAAACCTACAGGACTAGCTGAGAAGTCATACATATGGATCCAGTTCTGCGGTGTACCCAGTGTGAGAAAGCCGTGGCTCTGTTTGATGACCTCTCTGCGACTCGATGCCTCTGCAAGCGCTTCTTTCAACCGCTAATCTCTCTCCTTCCAAACTTGCTTTGGCGGACTAGGCTTGTCGCGTCTACTCTTGGTGATACGATTATCGGCGCGCCGATTTCCGCCCCGCTGCGTTTTGTCTGGAGGTTGACGTAGCGCCATGATTGTTGGGGCTGAGGCGAAGTTGGATTAAGGTTGGAGTGGAGTGGAGTGGAGTTCGAGGAAGTCGCGGCCCAAGAAAGCTCCAGGTCTAAGCACGCTAACCCGAAATCGGCCAAAGCTACGCTCAGAGTGAAGTCGAGTATTAGTTGCGGACACTGGACGTGGATGCTAATGCGGACTAGCGGTAAGTAGAGCTACAGAGTGACGTTCATATTAGCCTCGTAACACACATTCCCAAAACCATGCTGAGACTTACCTACCTGATTCGAATCACCAAGGACCGAGGCTAGGTCATCATTAAACTGTGATATTTTTAACTAGCTATGGGGTATGTAAAATCGTCCAGCATCCAATCCACATCAATATCAACGTTCTGCCGTAACCCATTCATTGCCATCACGCATTCGACCCACCACACCACCAACTGCCCTTGGATATCCGCGAACCCACTAACCCAACCCAACATAGAAGGGAAAAGGAAACGAAGCGAGGGAAGGTGTATTACAAAACGACGGTATATGGCAAGAAAAGCTCCTCCCATGAGACCCGGTAGTCCAGAGAAATCGGAACAAAGGACAAAGAAAGAGGTCGAAAAGGCAACGCTACAAATAAATGCAAGGGGATTCCGACTCCGGCTCATGCAAAAGCGGCCGTAGGCAAGGAGGAGATATGTGTAGAATATGGAGCCATTCGCATGGCAGCGAGAACACAAGGCGACAGAAGGAGATGTGCTGACGGACGAAGAGAATATGTATGAGGCGGATGGACGGAGTATCGGGGTATATCGTTCGTAGTAGAGAAGCCGTCGAACATCGTGAGAAAGCATCATAGCGGAGACCACGTGATCAGGGCCGATGTGTGGGTTACGGCCACCACCCCATTGCGCGGTAGCTTTCTATTACTTTCTCGATCTCTTCTTTAGTGAGCTGTGGGTGTTCGTATCTAAGTTGGAGTTAGCATTTGGATCCACGCCCATATTTCCAGTCTGTCTCATAGATTGGATTGCAAATGAGAGGGACGAGGACTTACTGAAACCCAGTCTCCTGCTCAAAAGAACTCCCGTCCAGGCTCAGATCCGTGTCTTTTAGTAACTCTTTCTCCATGAATGGGCTCAGAGGTGTTGGTTGGTTGATGCCGGCTTTGATCTGGAGATCTGCCCAGGGGTCCAGTAGCTTGTCGTTCACGTCGTCGACGACATGATCGAGGTTGAGGCGGGCGAAAGCGGATATTAGAGTTCCGTGGAAGCCGGTGTCGATGTTGAAGACCTCGTGGATTGTCTTGGCCATAAGGCCTTGGGCTGTATGGATGTTAGTCAAAGTCGATATATAGAGCACTTGGCCCCATATGAGAGCAATGCTCTCAAATGACAAAGTGTTGACTTACATGTATTCCCGTGATCTACAACGTTGAAAGTGGGGACCGGTTTCCGAGGCGGGGGTGCCTTCACATACCACTCCGCGCCGACCCATATAGCTCTTACCGCATCTTCGATATGCACCGTATTCGTCCGGAGGTCCTCCTTCCACAGAAACTTCATCTCCTCGTTCAGGAATTGATACACACGCGCCATGCACAACGCCGTCGAAATAAATTTGGACGTGTACGGCCCATAGACATGCGCCATGCGCAGCACCAAGAGATTTAGCCCCTCAATCTTGGCCAGATCCTCTTCCGCCGTGAGCTTCCACTTTGCGAGTTTGGACCACGGTTTCACCTTGTCCGTCTCTTTCCTGGGGACCGAGTCTGGTTTGTAGATCATGCCTGTGCTGAGCTCGACAAAGCACCTGACGCCTCGCTTCGCAGCCTCCCCGCCCACGGCCATCGACAGCCCGTACGACCGCATCTTGTACACTTCATCTTCCTGTGAATATCGCGTCTCGCCACCGCAGTTGAAGACGTAGTCGAACTGCTTCCCGTTTTCTCGGTCAAAGATTCGCTGGAGGGATTCTGCGGCACCACCGGATATTAGCGAGGCATGTCCGATTGGAATGAGAAAGGCTCAATCAGCAAGACTGGGAACCATGGACGAGACGTACGTTCTCGAGAGGCATCAGCCTGCATGAAGCGTTCTCTTGAACATGCTTCCTTGAATTCCGGCGCCAGCCACGCGAGCTCTGGGAGGTGTTTGTCTACGATGCGGATTTCCGAGGCGAGGTTGTTGTCGTGGATATAGCGGGTCAGGAACCTTCCGGTGTAGCCTAGGACCAGTTAAGACACGTTAAGTACATGCATGTGAGAAGGTCAAGGACGAGCAGGAAGGAAAGCAAGGCGTTGCATACCCAAACCGCCAATGATCAATACCGCGGGCTTCTCAGGCTGGGTGGTGGTGGGAGGAGCCTCGGTCGTCGTGCCGTTCTCTGCCATGACGAGAGGAGCGCGCTGAGAACAGTGTGCCCACGATGAAACCAACAATGCTATGTAGGAATGAATAACGCGGTGAGTTGTGAACCGCGGATGTGATATATGCGGCGTAAGTGTAGCTGGTGTGCGGAAAGGACAGCAGCTGCACGGTGCTGAGGAGGTATGACCAGGCCGCCCGCTTGAGTGAGGTCAGTGGCCTGTCCGGGTTCAGGGTATCAAGCTTCGCAGTGCGTCAGGTTGGGATTAGTCGTCGGGGGCGGAAGTATGCGCATATGCAGTGCAGTTGCAGGGGCCGCGAAGGGGAAGAAGATTGGCAATGATGGGCGACGGGCGCTCTTTTTATGCTGCAAGAGTCATTGACCCGCAGCAGCGAGAGCGAGCAAGCCGATATTTAAACAGCAATAAAAGTAGGTATCTTGAGCAAGCTGCAAAATAGCCAGATGTGCAGTATTAGAGCATGGCACGGCGCGGGACATCCATGGACGTGTGGAGCCGTGGCTGCTCGCCCATGCACACCATCCATCGTCAAGCGTGGAGCAGTTCTCTTCATTTCCTTCCTTTTGGGACATGAGTTCACGCCCGCAGCTGTTCCAATCTTGTCTCGGAGGGCGGATCCGTGGCCAGGCTCAGGTACGCGTTCAGGAACGACTGATCTTTGCCATTGATACGAAGCCCATCCGCCGCCTCTCGCGCCCATCGTGACCATCTGACGCTGCGCGGATACGGTTTGGGACCTCCGGCCACCAGCCAAGCTGTGGACGGCGCGCTCCCGCGGGCCTTGCCCTTGAAGCCGAGACACCCATTCACGGGGCGCATGATGCAGACCCATGGGTGAGAAGGGAGCCAGACGCCGCCAGGGGAACATCATCAGAAGAAGATCCCCGCTGTCAGATTAACACCCGCAACACTCGTCCTCCGTGATCGGCTGCTTCACGATGCTGGGTGTAGTTCACAGGCAAGCCTCGCCAAAAAGCAAGTCGAGTGCGGCGTGCACCTCGACCGATCTCGCATCTGTCAATATCTCAATCTTCAATGCTCGCCATCCTGACCCGCATGCAGATGATGGACATGATACGTTCATCCAAGATCCTCGGCTTCTGCTCTGCGAGAACGAACGACAGTAGAGACAAGACGACGGCCCGCTTGTGGAGTCTTAGTCCACGGCCTGGCCGACTCGGGACATAGCGTAGCGGCAAACCTTCCCCCGGCTCCATCATCGCCTCGAATCGCACATCAATAAACTTACTGCATATTAAAGTATCTAGTTTCCAAAGCAGGCTGTGGCTTCGAAAAAGGTTTAATTGTCATTATGTGTTATCAGTGATCACGACGGGAAACTTTGGGCTGAAATATAAGATCGTGTTCCACCTGACGTTCCATTTCCAACATGCAGGGTCCCCGCCCGATCCAGAAGCTCTTGGTATCGAAACAGCTAGATATATGCGGCGTACCATTTCCATTCAATTATTGGCTGCGGAGATACGTAGATACCAACTCCTCCAAGAAAGCCATCAGAGAATCCTGGGACGACATGCAGCTTTCTGGCGTGATTGTGATATGTCTCGAACTCCTTCACACCCAATGTAGATCCCGCACACCCTTCTCTGACCGCTCAATCGACTTTCTTCTTCCACCGTGTAACACCCTTTGCTGTTCCAAAAACAGACAACGGGTAATGCTCTCCATCCTCGGTCTCGCCGCGCAGCATCGAATTCTTTTTCCGCGACTGGCGAAGACCGGACTCGCCACAACCACCTTCGTATTCCAACCAAAATCTCACACATACCTTCCTCAAACTACGACCGTGACGTATATATTTTGCGACCCAGTCTCAAGTCCCACCTACGAAATCCGGATCCTCATTTCCAAGTCGGTAGCGCGGAGAACTCATTACCTATACATATAATACTCCAAGTATAGAGTGCGGTGACCCCATTCAGCGACCACCCAGCCAGCCGAGACCCTTGTGGCTTATAAATTCATGCAACATCCCGCCCTGCTGGCAGGATCGTCCCGCACCCGCAGGAACACTGCAGCCAGCAACAGAGTCAGGCAGGTCCATCAGACAGGGAAAATTCGGACGAAACCCGTATCGTGGATGCTATACTATACGATGATGTTTTATTGATATTCCGCAATGATAAGCTAGATAGCTGAGTGTAAAGTCAAGCTGAAGCTGAAGCAAAAGACACTATGCAAATGAGTTCTTTCTAAGGGTCGGGGCGGAGAACGGAGAGAACAAAACAGGACGCCAAAGGCAGATGATAGACTCGAGCCACATCGCTATGCATAATCGAGAGGCCAGCCGGTAAATGATGAGTGTACCAACTCCGGGCCCGAAATACTCCACCGAATATCAATCAATCACACCAGCCACCTTTTCCGCGCCCACTCCAAGTGATCGGCTGACACCCAGCCATTCCCGAGCATCGGCCGACAAAAAAGTCCGAAGACTGTTGATTATTCCCCCTTCTAGAACTCCCAATCCTCGTCCACGGACTTGATCGCCCAATCGAACTTCTCGCGTAGAGTCTTCGAGAAGAATCGCTCGATCGGGACGTTGAACTTCTTAGAAAAGACGACAGTAAGACGGGGATCGATATAGTTCTGCGAAAACAGGTTAGTTCCATGCACTGTCGTCCAAATAGAGCGACCACTTACGATTTTGGAGGTGCCAAGAGCTACCTCCTTGTTGTTATCCTTGTCTTCCATCTGAATCTTCATGGTTTCAATGCGTTGGTTGAGCTTATCCACATTCCCTTCCAGCTTCTCAACGGTCGGACCCTTGCCCTCGGCTTCGACTTTGCCCGTTTTATTCTCCTTCTTGTACTTGGCTGCGAGTTCCTCGACAACCGCGAGACGCTCTTCTAGCTCTTTGGGCTTCATCTCTTTCTCCCCGTCGGCCTTGGCCTTCTCGTTGTCTTTCTCAAACTTCTTGGTGATCTTTTGGCGCTGCTCCTCGATAAGGGACTCTTGGTGCTGCTTGACCCAATCATCGTCCAGATCCTCCGGTCGCTCGAAATACTCAGCGCCTTTTTTCTTCTTGATCTTCGAGTCCACGTCGATCATCATCTGTTTCGTGCGCCAGACCTGGTAGCGGAGGCCATTTATCTGAGAGTTTATTAGTTTACTAGATAGTGAAATTTATGTGAGTGTATTGACTAACCTTTTCCTGCATCTTCTCAATAGAGCCAGCGTGGCCGGCAGCTACAGTCCGCTTGTGGTTACAAAGAATAGCCACTTCACGATTGGCATTGTTGTAGTCTTTCACCTTCTCCGGGATCGTGCCAGTCGACTTCATGTCCTTGAGCAATCTAGCCATGGTCCAAGAAGCGTTGTAGGTACGGAACACTTTGGCAGTCAAACCTGCCATATAGCTGTTTAGATGCTTGTTGAGAGCAGCGGTAGTCAGTCGGTCGAAGATGTCGTCGTTCTCTCCTTTTGGAGGCTTCTTAAAGATCTTCAGGTTTTTGAACACCTGTTGATCGACCTGGACTTCGTCGTAGAACCGGATGCTGTCTTTACCCAAGAAGTCAAAGATGACGGTATTCGGTGGCTTCAGTGTGACGTGCTGATACTTCAATGAGCAGCAACCAACAGTGTCGGCTTCGTCGTCGCCCTTCTCATTCCCCGCACGAAGAGCGAACTGATCAATTAGGTAGATTGCGGTGGCCCTCTGACGATCTGCCATCTTATCGGACTTCATGTCTTGTTTATAGTCCTTTCGAATGCGGTCGATGTGTTTCTTGAGCTCACGAGCTTTCTCGAACTTCTTGTAGTCGCTCTGGCCCTTGATATCGGAGTTCGCAGCAAGCATGACGTATTTGTAGGCGCCGTTGATATTCTCTTGCCACATGGCAAGCCATGTTCCCTCCTGGTCGTGCTTGACTTCTTTCCAACGATGACCTGCCGGGGGCTCCGGGACCTTGGCCTCTTTGCCGATGTTGATGGTGATCTGTTCGGGCAGAACGCGCTTCTTCACTTTGCCAGTCTTCGGATGTTCACCACGACCACGGAAAAGACCTGGAGGTTCCACCCTGAAGTTGCCAACCTTTTGTTTTCGGCCGTCCCACATGCAATACATGTACAGTGCTTCAGCTGCGTCCTTCTCTGCCTTCAATGCTTTCTTCTCCGCAGCTGGAAGGGCCTTCTTCTTGGCTCGTTCAGTGTCGAACCATTCAAAGATTGGCTTGAAATCGCACTTCTCGAATTTCTTAATCTTGACCGTCTTACCGTCCTTGTCTTTGCCATGGCCAGTCTTATCCAGAATCGCGGTGAAGTCATCGAAGAAATTCTTGTTGAAGGTGGGATTCTCGACGTTGTGTGTGGAGTTGAGCATGCTCCCGTAAAAGGTAGCGACCTCTTCGGCGTCTTTCTGGAGAGTGACAGGGACACCGTCGTAGATAAGCTTGACGTGTCTCGGGAGGGGCTCATATTCAGGAGGGAATACGACACCGCTGTGCTCTAGGGTGGTCCACTTCTTAGTCCCATCGCCCTTGGCCGGATCCTCCCACCAACGATACTCCTCTTCCTCATCCTCAGCTTCTCGATCTTGCTCGGTTTCCTCCTCTTTGGCTTTGGCCTTGCCCTTCTTGGCCGGAGTGGCGGCCTCAACCTTCGCTTTGGCTTTCTTGGGAGCAGGAGCGGCCTTCTTCTTAAGCGGGACATCGGAGTCGGACTCCACTTTCTTCACGCCATTGGTGGCCTTCTTCGCCGGCTGCTTCTTCTTTTTCGCGAGGGGAATGTCGTCTTCGCTCTCGCTCTCCACCTTGGGCTTCCGCTTGCTGCCTGCAGCCTTTTCTTTTTTGCGGATAGCCTGGGCCTCCTTCGCTGCAGCCTTCTCGATGGCCGCTTTTTCCTTGACAAGCTTCTGCCCCAAAGGAATATCGGAATCAGAGGACTCGCCAATTTGGTGAGCGGTGGCCTTGGGCGGTTTCCGGGCCTTCAAAGGCACGTCGCTAAGCTCCGACTCCGAGTCCTCCTTGGGTTTCTTGGTTTGCTGAGAAGTCCGTCTGCGCTTACTCTGTGGGAGAGTCAGCGTGTTGAATGTGCAAGGGGCCGGGCGGACAACGCACCAGAGGTTTATCATCTTCGTCGGAACTGCTCGCATCCTTGTACGTTTTCCCGTTCGGTATGCTACCCCGAGACTTCCGTTTCCCATTGACGTTCCCGTTGGTATGCGGCGCGTCAACGTCCATGTCCTCGACAGGACCCATCCGGATCGAAATGCCAGGCTCAACATGGCCGTTAGACGGAATCTGCTTGTCCATCGCCTGGTCGGTCTTCTTAGAGATGCGATCGGCGGATTTCACTGTAAAGTGAGGGTGGTTAGCCATGCTGTGCTGCTAGGTGGGGAGTTGGGTGCGTTGTGAAGGTGGAAATTGGGTCGTGGTGAGGTTGTGGTGGGTAAAGGAGGTGGGCGCGTGAGAGTGGATTACGTGGAAGGACGCTGGAGGCTGGCACAATCAACAAGTTTGCGCGGGAACACTTACCTCCATTTATTTTGCCTCTAACGAGAGGCGTGTCATCTTCGGAGGACGACATAGCGATGAGCGGATGCCGCTGAGGGTGGAGAAAACGAAGGACTGCGCGACCGTGGACTGCTTTGTCTGGGGCAGTAGTGATGAATCTTGTTGAAGCGGACGAGCGGGGGCAAATTGAGAACGGAGGACGCGCGAGGGAGCGTGTGCGATCGCGGAGCCCACGCCGCGCGCAGCTGATGGAGGCGATGGTGGGAGAGGGGGGGTGGAGACGGCGAGAGGGACGAATGTGCAGGAATGCGGCTGGAGACTGGGAGAGGGAGAGTGCTGGACTTGAGGAAAACGACCGCCCAGGCGCGCACGGGGCGCCTTGCACTGCACTTACCGAGTTGGCTGTGAAAAGTTACCGCGACCCGGTATTGGGCGTAATAAATGTTTCGCGCGTCAACGGGTGCTGGTGCAACTGGTTGGCCGGTTGTAGGCGCGCTGGCGGTGCGGACGATGGCAGACTCAGAGACGGGAAACAGTAAGACGTTTGTGTTTGTTCGGGGGGAAAGCGCTGTCCAAAAAACCCCGACAGCGTCTGGGTGCCTGCATCCCCGAACAATTCTTTCTCGAGGACAAAGACTCATTCACGTGACCTCTCTCACTAGCCCCGATCCGCCTAGCTCGTCCGGACGTGAAAGTTGCGCAGCGCAGCCGTCAAGCCGAAGCAACAACTGTTGAAGCCAGCGACCAGCCGCCAGCAGTCGACACCACACCCTTCGGCTGCCTGCCATCATCTCCCCTCCATCTCAATTCCTGTCCCGCTCCATGATGCTGTCAAGAGCTGCGCGTCCGGCTCTGAGGGCTGGCGCCGCCGCCGCCGCCGCCCGGTACGCACCCTCAGCACACCAGCTCCTCCGGCAACCCCCCATCCCAATTGCATCAGAAACTGACTGCTTTCAACCAATGCAGGCCCGCCGCCCTCAATGCCACCAATGCGGCTACCTACGCCACCCTGCGTGAGATTGAGGGACGTCTCAAGTCGATTCGGAACATCGAGAAAATCACCAAGACGATGAAAATTGTCGCATCCACCAAGCTCACCCGTGCCCAGAAGGCCATGACCGAGTCCCGGACGTACGGGCAGACTTCCAACACCGTGTTCGAGAATGCCGAGACGAAGCCGCTGGAGGGCGAGGGCAAGAAGACGCTGGTCGTGGTCTGCAGCTCCGACAAGGGCCTCTGCGGTGGTATCCACTCCGGCATGTCCAGGAAAACGAGGAGGATGCTTGCGGAGAAGCCCGACCTGGATCTCGTCATCTTGGGCGAGAAGTGCAAGGCGCAATTGGGCCGTTCCAACGGAAAGAACATTGTCCTCAGCTTCGCGGGCATTGGCAAGGACGTCCCAACTTTCGCCGACGCCGCCGCCATTGCCGACCAGATCACGATGCTGCCGACCGACTACACCTCCATCCAGATCATCTACAATAAATTCGTCAATGCCACGAGCTACGACCCCGTGACAGTGGAGGCTTTCTCCGAAGAGGCCATTGCTGCATCCCGTAAGCCCACCAGCAATGCATTGAGACTTGCCTTTGCTAAATGATATTGCAGCCAACTTCGCCGCATTCGAGATTGAGGACGATACGCTGTCGAATCTCCGCGAATACGCGCTCTCCAACGCACTGTTCTGGGTAAGTGCAGTCATGGTCAATCGAAATCTTCCTCAAACTGACGTTGAAAACAGGCGCTCGCTGAGGGCCACGCTTGCGAGCAGTCTGCACGACGAAACGCCATGGACGTAAGTGACCCCGAGCGACTTCCCGTTTGATTCCTTGCTATCTTGCATCCTAACACTCTGCAGAACGCATCTAAGAATGCCGGAGACATGATCAACAAGTACCAGATCCTGTTCAACCGCACTCGCCAAGCCGTCATTACTGGCGAACTTGTCGAGATTATCACCGGTGCTGCCGCTTCAGAGGAGGGTTAGACGAAAAGTCGGATTGCTGCACTATTTTGGAGATTCCCGGCCTAGTTCGCCCGCGCATGGGTCGTGTAGAATAAGTATCTGTTTGTCTATAGGCCTTGCTGTCCACAACTTTGTCCACCAATGCACGTGCCTGACTCCGCTCCTCCGTCTCCGTCTCCGCTCATGGCGATGCCGGCCGACGATGAATGACATGGACTGATTTTTATTTGCGGAAAGTACCCCGGCGGCCGATAGCCAGGTCCACTTCCACCGTCGCGCTGCCATCGAGGGGTGGCGCCCACCGGTCCGCGATCGATCAGTCGACGGGGAATTTGCAATGCCATGATTCAGAGCGGCCGGGCGTTCAGGTCCTGTTCCTGCAGGGCCCCCGCACACATGCGGGCCATCAAACACGAACAACGCTGAATGCGTGAAGGCGCGCGCAAGACGCCAGGTGCGCTCCGAGAACTCGCCCGACTTCGCATCGCGGAGCAAGATTCAACAGGCTGAGGAATTCCAACAAACATTTTCCCTCCAGCCTTGCACTGGAAGGAAATGGACGGGACATAGGATACCGTTCTAAGACTCCCGGCCAAAGCAAGTTCACGAAACGTTCCCGAGGTCGGTGTGAACAGCCGGGTACGATGCAGCCCAGGTGAATTGTGACTTCAGAAGCCGGGTAAAACTGGACGATGCACCAGGCACGCCGCGGTCAACCCCAGTCGCGAATGCCGTTGAGGTGCCGAGAAGGGATAGGTGCGTCTCAAACGGGCAAGTGTGTCTGCGACCCTCATCGTTGGTGATGCCCTGAAACAATTACTGCGCGCATGAAACAATAGCACTTGCTGCTGCATCCCCCAGCCTTCCGCTTCTCACACGACACGACTCTTCACCGGCTGGGAAAAGTGGGGGCGTTCGCACCCTATAATTCCCTCCCTAAGGCCCTATATGCTCGCTCTTTATCGTCGTTCGTCGTCCTTTACCCTCGTGCTTCACCTTGCTTGACGTTCAGGTCGGAACCGGTTTCAGTCTTGTCACTTGCACCAACAACAACACAGCACGTCGACTGCAGCATTGCAGCACGTCTCAATTGGCTCTCATTCTCTCTGCCATCACACTTTCTTCCTCCCCCTGAAATCTGCAGCTCCTCCGCTTCCGGCTCGTCCACTGCATTTTTGTAGTCCCGTCTCCCCTCAAACTCGCTCGACCAGATTCATCCTCTTCAATTATCACCCAAGAACATACACCTCCTCAAAAATTCAGCAACGCCACGGCGCAATGATTAGCGAAACAAAGTATTGCGACATGAAAGCAAGGATCCCGGAGGTCAAGGGTCTTTTCCAGAATCGTCGTTACAGTCAGTGCGCCACACTATGTGAACGCCTCCTGCATCGGTCCAATGGGGAGGTGAGTTCTACTTTGCCTTCCAGAAAAGGCAATAACGTCTTTACTTGTCACATCTAACATGTCCTTAGATTCACCCAATCCACCTGGCATATCTCAATTTTTATCTTGCCATGACACACGACACTATGGCACGAGAGACAAGCAGCCGGAATCGTATACCGGCACTGGACCTGGCCGAGAAATACTATGAAGCCGCACTCGCTGCACTCTCCCCCGCGCGACCACAGTCCTTGGAAGACATCCAGGAAGCTCCGTCGCCCACCTCGAGCATTTCCGAAGATGAATATAGTCCAAAGTCACGACGTCCGTTTGACTCAATGTCAATCAATTCAGGAAACTCGTCTTCCACAACGGCAACTTCGTTGCTCGACGAAGACAGCGATTGCTCTGACTCTGAGGAGCCCAAAATTAGTATGGCTGACTACTCCTTCCCTGCTCCACCCTCTCGACACCAAAGTCAGAAGGCAGCAAGACGGAGGCCTGAGCCAATCAGCACTGCCCAGTCCACTCACTCGCGGACACCATCCAAACATGAGAAGCAGTACTCCACCGTCTTCTCCTCTTTCATCAGCATGGTCGAGAGCCACCTAGCCAGTGTCCGAGAATTCAGAGACGTTCCCATCCTTCCTTCGAACCGGTTTTCTGGGACCCGGTCGAGAGGCTCCAGCTTAAACACACGACCCTCCAGCAGAGACATTATGCACGACGAAGCCGGCATGGACAAGATCCGCTGGGAGCGCAAAAGCCTCGGCTTCCGACCACGCTTCGACCCGCAGGGCGTGCGACAGCTGTGCCGAGAAGCACTTTCAGAACTATAAACGACGACGAAGAATTACAATGACGAACTCCTGACCGACACGACACGGCTCCAGGTTGACGGCTACTCAGTCGGATCGCTAGCGACTCCTTCACCAACGAATTCACTCTCTACGCTGCAGACTGGTTGCTGCTACACATACGGCTCTTCTCAGCATTTCCCTATACCATCGAAACGACATTCGATGCTCACGGCATCCTTTTCCTTCCTGTTCATTCCTATTCATTCTCCGCCTTACCTGTCTCGATGACACGAAACAATCATCGCTTCCCCAATTTCCTGGACCAGCATACCATATCCCATTTCCGTACACCCTCTCGTATCTCTTTCCTTTCTTACTTTCCCTAGGCGGCATGTTTGATGCCTGCAAATTGATACCCCACCCCTGTACTACAGCGTTCCCGTGATCTTCACTGTTTCTGTTGTCCGGCATTGCACCGAAATTGTTTGCTTGATGGCAATTGCCCTCTTGCACTGAGCACTGTTGTTTGCGGAGATACCTTCTTGTGTGTATTAACAAAAAGTTTGTTTGTCCATGTTGTCGATATATGTAGGAAGTGTGTGCACGATGGGAATGAGGGAAGAGACTCAAGGAGGGTACAAGGGGGGGTTGCTACGCAAAGCGAGCACTGTAGATATGTAGTCAGCACGAATAGTGACATTTGAGCAAGCAGATTACATTATTCTACACTGGTAATCCTTCGATTTCCTCGCCGTGCGTGACATCATGAACTTTCCCACTGTCCATCATGTGAGTGCTCTCATTCTAACAACCAACCCTAGGCCTAGGATTTGCCCTAAGAATTTGCTCTACTTCTTATTGAGTAGTAAGATGACACAGAGTAAGGAATTAACACAGGCGTTTCTCTTCTGGATCCATACTCAAACTAGGTAGACGAGAAATAGAGTAGTATTCGCGGCCTTGTTTTAGGTGTGCGCGATTGTTGGGGTGCAATCACCCATGAAAAGTGATATTTGAGCAAGCAGTTTCAATTCTCTTACATGGACCGGCTTGCAAGGTCTCGCCGTGCGTGATATCGTGAACTTTTCCGAAATCTATGGCTCGCCACTGGAGGAATCCCCAACGCCTGGAATGCAAATGCCCCGTCTGATCGATCTTGTCCTGTCTGCCCAAGCTCCTCATCTCGTCAAAGCCTCCAACCCCCTCTTCACCCTCTCACACTTCACTCTCAACAGCCGCACGCTCTCCAGGAACAACTCATCGCTAGCCCACTGCCCGGTGCTCTCCACCCTGAAGATGAAATGATCCCGCACCCGTCCCAGCTTGACCTTATCCTTGAACTCGGGGTGTCGCAAGCACTCCCTGCTAACCGTGTCACGCATGGGATCCTTCACGACGGCCTTGACCTCCCCCTCTTTCCCTTCCAGCTCTTTATTCTTCCTCGCATCGTCGCGCGTGACTTTCTCCAGCGCAATAACGCCCTTGGGAAAGCACCTCGCAAACTTCTTCGCCTCGGCGCCCACAATCGGCCGCACAATATCAATGGTCGGCAACAGTCTATAGCTCGCCGTCGCCACGGGTGAGAACTTGGCATGGTCCATTCCGATCCCCTTAAACGCATGCACCACCAACCTAATACTCTGACCCGGTCTCATCTTCGCAATCAGAATATCCGGATTGGCGGCCTTGAGCGGCTGCGCCTTGTCAAACTTATCATGCTGCCGTCCCACAGGCTTCCAAATCAAATCCCGCGCATACACGCTGTGATTCTTGTACAAGACATCCGGATTCGTCTCGCCCTGCGCGGCCTTGGCTAGCCCGCCGTCCGCCCACTCACACGCAACCTCGAGCTCGAGGACGCAGGAATTGTAGTCGGTGAGTTCGTCTTGCTTGGCGTCGGGGTCGTCGTGGGCGGGGCCTCGGTGCCATTTTAACCAGGAGATGGCGGAGCGGTCGCCGCAGAGAGGGATCAGGCCGAGACGGTGCGCGAGCACTTCGTCTTGGATTACGGAGGTATTTTGGAATATGAAGACGGATTCAATGGCGAGGGTGGGGATTTCGGCGAGGAGGATTCGCCGGAAGGCGTTGGCGAGGGAGGTGTCGATGCGCGTGAGGGAGAAGGAGGAGTCGAGTTCGTGGTTGGTGTGGAATTGGACCTGGACGTGCTGGGAGGGGTTAGTGTTTTCGGCAATTGTTTTCTGGGTGGATTTTGGGAGGCCACATGGAGGTCGAGGCTTCGTACTTGTTTGAAGTGTTCGAGGTCCCAGGAGTGGTCTTCGCCGGGCCAGTGGCCGGGGAAGTCTGTCGAAGAGACATTGGTGACGGTTTCGGCGTTGATGCCAACTCTCTGGAGGGAAAGAAACGTTAGCGATGTCAAAGATGGCATGCTCGATCGCATACATACCCGCCGGCGCTCCAGCTCTTCCCGACTCGGCACAGGCATGTTTGCGGTCGCGGGGTGACGATGGCAGTCGAGCTGCACCCTCTTGAACTTTTTCTCCGGCCGCCAAGACCGCCGAGACGCGGCCAATCAGCGCGGGCGACCGCTCACGCTTCGGCAAGCTTGTACGAGTATCGTGCGTCGGGACATTCACCCTTCGAGGTCCCCTCCACGCCACCATCTCTCCTCTTGCATCCCCCCGCCATTGACCCAGGCCAAGGCATTGCGAGATCTCAAGCGATCACAATGCCTGCCCTCATCTCGCGTCTGGCCGGTCCCACGGCGAAGCGGCTCTGTGTCGCCCCGCGGCCTCACCTCGCCCTCCACCCACGCCGACCCATTGCGCGCTGCATCTCAACCTCGCTGCCGCGCCACTACGCCGATGTCGAGACCCACAACCGCACGCGTCTGATCCCGACGGATTCGAGCTTCACGGAGCCGGCCACAGCCAAATTGAACCCGGCCCAGGCGGCCGCGCTGGAGGGACAATCTTCCGACGATCTGGAGCACAGGAAGATCCGCCACTACACAGTCAACTTCGGGCCCCAGCACCCGGCGGCCCACGGCGTGCTGCGACTGATTCTGGAACTCAATGGCGAGGAGATTGTGCGCGCGGATCCGCATGTCGGACTGCTGCATCGCGGGACCGAGAAGCTGATTGAATACCGGACGTACCTGCAGGCGCTGCCGTACTTTGATCGGCTGGACTATGTGTCCATGATGACGAACGAACAGTGCTTTTCGCTGGCCGTGGAGAAGCTGCTGAATATTGAGATTCCGATTAGGGCGAAGTATATTAGGACCATGTTTGGTGAGATCACGAGGATTCTGAATCATCTCATGAGTGTGTTGTCGCACGCCATGGATGTGGGCGCCTTGACGCCTTTCTTGTGGGGGTTCGAGGAGCGCGAGAAGCTTATGGTGGGTTCATCCGCCTCCCTAGGGGACTATGTGGAACATAAAGGACAATACTGATATGCCTGCAGGAATTCTACGAACGTGTATCCGGAGCCCGTCTCCACGCCGCCTACGTCCGCCCCGGCGGTGTCAGCCAGGACATTCCCGTCGGCCTCCTTGACGACATCTATCAATGGGCCACGCAATTCGGCGACCGCATCGACGAAACCGAGGAAATGCTGACGGACAACCGTATCTGGATTGGCCGCACAAAGGGCGTAGGAGTCGTGTCCGCCG
>MCFA01000192.1:0-81833 GCA_002105025.1 Clohesyomyces aquaticus
CGGAGCCAATTGCACCGCTGGCGCCGGGGAGGAGGATTATCATCTTAGCCGGGGTTTTTGGTTGTTGGTGGATGGAGGGTTGGTATTGTAATGGGGTTGGGTTGATTTGAATAGTTCGAAAAGATAGGATTGATTCTCAGAAATAGGAGGTAAAAGCAAGCCAAATACAACTCAACAGCAACTGTGCAGCAGTTTGCCCAAATTTGGCCTTAGCATCCCTCTCTTATATTTACGTCCCTTCTCTCATCTCAGCCGGACGAAATCGAATGCACTAGAGTATCGCCCTGCTGCACGAGGAAATTTACAAAAAGCAGCGCCGAAGCGGACGAATCATGCACTTGTCCTCTACAGAGATTCAAGTTTGCGCGAACATTGTTGATCAAGAGCAATAAAAGGCAAATGGGTGTCTCGTAGATCTTCCAGCTAGAGTTACAAAGAAGGCAGTAGAATTCTGTCGTATTTCGACTCCAGCGTGTACATGTACGTAGATCCATTGTATGGCGACACGTACCTGAACATGCCTGACTAAGTCCGTCCTTAACACCGCTGGTCCGTGCATGCCGGAAAGAACGCCTCGCAGATCTTTAATAGATCGGACGAACGATTCCGACGGAATGCCACAACCAACGAGTCAACACGGTCCGATTCCTAAATAGCAATCTAGAAGCTTTTGGTAGAAGATATACTACACGTGACTAATTTTCGAATATACATACATACAAGCTCCCATTCCTTAACAATCAAATCCAGATATCCATACACTCTTCCAAAAATGTGTCTCAAAACCAAGAATAGATGGCATCGCTCGTTCGCTCAAACCCACCAACCTAAAACGTTCCAGCAAAGAATACAAGCACACAAGCCAAGATCTTCTTTTACATCGGCGAAACACCCCACTTCTTGATTAATAGGGCGCCCTTCCCACCCTGCCCCCATCCTCCTCCCCATCTTCCTCCCCATCCACTCCAATACTATCCAAAAAGCCACTGAAATCTGGTTTCTTAACCCCAGCACCCCTTCCCCTCCCACCACTCCTCACGGTGCCATTCCCAACCGATCCGCTGCGATTCCGAGATCCGCTACCCTCATTGACACTCCGAGTCCCAGTAGTACCACGCTTAACGCTCCGACTCTTGCGGACTGGGATACTCCCGTTCCCGTTTCCATTTGCATTTGAGGGATGAGGAGCAGTCTTGGGTCTGCCGTTGGCATCATACCGGCTTGGAGATACTGAGTTATCTCGTAGAGAAGCCGGGATAGGTGGCACGGGGGGCACTTTGCGGGTCGAGAAAGCCTGGTCATGTTGGCGCGTTGCGTTATTACTGGACATCTTCTCATCCGGTGGATGGCTCGTCAACGGCCTAGGCGTGAGTGTCGCACCGGGTGTAGACGGAGATTGCGAGTCCGGGGATTGCATTGTTTGGCGACCTCCATGGTCGGCGGTCACGAAGCTCGAATCCGAGAGGCTGTGTACGCTCACCATGGAGTCCGAGGCAGAGGAGTCGCTGGGGGAGGTGCGGTGATGGTGGCTTGCTGGACGTGTGGAGTAGCTGGTTCGTGGGCGTTCCTTGCCGCTTAATACGCGCTTCAGGTCTTCTACTCTGACTGCTGATCGCACTGAGCTGGTGCTTCCTGGAGTAGCGCTGGGACTGTGTGCTCGATTCGGAGAGTGCAGCCGCCCTACCAGCCCGTAAGCGGTAGATGGCGGACGGCTCTGGGAGCGCCTTGGAGTGTGGAGCGGAGAGTTTGTTGCAGAGTCGAGATTACCGTTCGGTATTGTGATTCCCAGGTAGTTATTCTTTTGCTGAGCGCCGTGGGCAGACGTACCTGCTCTCGAACCGGTCACTGAAGGGGAAGACGAGTCCTTTGTATTCGAGGCTACGCAATTAGCCTTCGTCCACTCCGTCATCATCTCTTCTTTGACCTTTGCAGGAAGTTGCGGTGCCGGTTTGGACGCTTGAGGCGCGATGGCAGGGAGATTGATCGAACGACCAGGCGAAGTCGGCGGACTCGAAGGTGGAGAGTATAGTGATGAGGAGTAGCCTTCCGAAATCTTATCAACCAGGGCTTCGCGGTTGTCAAAAGGCTGGAGGGCTTCGCTTTGGACGACTTCGGCAGGGATGCGGACAGGATCGGAATGGGGAATATCGATGCGATCGAGGGGCATGGGTGGCACGTGAATCTGTTTTACCCACAGACCCTTGTCATTGCGTCTAGATATTTCGGAGTGGAGGACTCGTCCAACGGATGAGGTTTCGAAATCTAAAGCCATGCTGACGGCCCAAAGATATCCGTGCACCAAGCTCCCTATCCGGATCTTTGTTCCAGGGCTGTCGATATTTTGAATATCCTCCTGTAGCCGGAGAATCATCGGTAGCCCGCTCCGTATCGCGTTGACGCCTAGCTTGTCAACTAGCGTCGTAAGAAGAAGATGGAGGAGCAGGAAGTCGGCCTCCGAATCGACATACTGCAATGCATTTTCATACACAGCCAGGTGCAGTAAAGCCAGGAATTTATTCTTGTCGCGTTTAGGGGACTTGTCCCGAGCTGATGCGTTGGAAACGGCTCGTCGCGCCAATCCGTTCTTGTCGTTCTCTTTCTTATGGTGGTCGTCGACGACTCTCAAGTCCACTTTTCTTTTTTCCAGGTTGAGCCAGGTGATGAGGGTATCTACGTAGGCTCTCCGGACTTTGCCACTTGGGTCTCGAAGAAGCCATTGTGTGCCTTCCCATACCCTAACGCCCACAGAGCTGCGGGACACAGACGCGGATGAGCCGTCCGGCCGCCGCGTATTTGCGGTAATGATGATGTCTTTGACAGCCTCCAAGGCCGTCAGACGTGCGGTTTCGAAGGAAAAGAACTTATCGATCTGGGAAGTTTTCTCGTCCATCCCAGCCGAGGTGGCTACAGCATCTATGGCGCCAACGGGGTCCTCCACACCAGCGGTATTGTTGAAAAGCCCCGATGATGTTGGAGGCTTGAGACGGCTGAGAATGGCCGCAACCATGTCGGATATTTGGTCAGTGTAATAGACGTGCGTTGCCAGGCTGGACATGCACTTCTGCAGGGTGTCCAAAAGTTCCACGCGATGTTGAGAAGGCTCCTTGACTAGCTCCACAACGACCCCACCAAGACTCCCGGACGAGCCTCGATTGTCGACATCCTTTTCGGATATTCCTGGGGTCGTTTGTTGGTGATGCGGCTTGATCGAGGTCCCGGCTCCGCCAAGTTGAAGCAGCAATAATGTGTGAGAAATGAGGCCAATCAATACATCCATGACGCTAAGACCAATGAAATTGATAGTTGAGCGGAGAAGATAGTCGATCACTGTCGCAAGCACCAATTGCCGTTCCATGTCCTCCTCGGTGATGGGGCTACGGACGAGGGTCTCCATGGCTCCAACGAGTATCGCATATCGATCCTGCACCGGTGCCCAGCCGCATGTCATGGCCAGGAGTGTGGTCGCCCAGCTGTCGTCGCGGGTCGCTTGACTCGAGGAATGTTGTTGCGGTTTGACATGGCCGCCAATGAACTTCAAGACGGCTGATGTGGCGAGGCGGAGCTGCCCACGGTTCACACCGACGAAAATGTTCCTCAGCGCCTGCAGCGCGACAATGCCGACCTCCTCTTCGGCGAGTTTGTCCGCGTCTTCCGTAGTCCCCGATGCCGCGATAGGGTCCCCCTCCTCATCCTCGACCGTCCGCACTGTGGACACGCTCTGTCTCCGCCGAACGTCCTTCTCCTTGTCCTGCTCCTCCTTTTCCCGCTCGCGCCGTTCCAGGCCGCGGAGGTAGTCGCCGGTCTCCGAGTAGATGTTCAGGAGGATGACGGGTATTATCACGGCGAGCTGGCGGCCCGTGTCGGATCCGAGCGACTCCGACGAGGCGACGGCCTTGAGTGCGTGCAGGGCGGCCTTGCGGAAACGGATGGCAACGGGCCAGCTAATGGGCGCTTTGTTGTGTTTGACGACCTCCTTGGACGCAAACTGGGCGTACAGCTGCACAATCTCCTCGTACTGCTTGATGTAGTCCTGGTCGGCGGCGAGCGTGGCCGGGTCCTGGTGGGCGCACAGCGACTCGAAGGTCGGCACCGACTCCTCGACCATGGTCACATCGTCGGACTTGAGAATGGTGCGGAGGATGCGCAGCACGGCGCTGGCGTAGAGGGGCAGGTTCTGCGGACATTTCTCGATGAGGGCTTTGAGGATCTCGAGCGTGACCTGCACGTAGCTACACACAGACGGGAGGGTCAGCGGGGCGCATTCTTTGCGGGACTACTAACGAAAGGCATGCATATGTACCCGACTCGGCTCTTCCACACGTCGGCCGTGGTGCGCTTGTCCAGGAAGTCGCCCAGCTTCTGCAGCTTGCTCCGCCGCGTGCTGGCATAGTAGAGCAGGTAGCTCAGCTCGCTCGAGTTGGCCTTGACCTCGGCATTCTTCTTCTGGAACTTGGGGTAGCACTTCAGGACGAGCACCTGGTGTTTTGGGCGGCAGGCCTGCCGTGCGGCGTTCATCGACGACGATGCGGGAGGATGCGCGGCCGATGGCGAGGGTGTGGTGGGTGTTGGTGGTACAGGAGCGGCGGCGCCGGGAGCAGCGGCGGGCTGGAATGTTGTTGGGGATAGTGGTGCTAGGGCATGCGGGTCTAGCACTTGTCTACGGGCGTCGCGGGGGAAATGCGCGTGCACAGTTCGGGAGCGAAAGCTTGCAAGGTGGCCCAAGGGTGGTCGTGGGAGCGTTGGAAGTGTTCGTGTGACGGCGAGATACCGGCCTGGCCCCAGGAAAATGTGGCCATTCGGGTTATGACGACGCCCCAACACACGACACCAATCAGGCGCTCCTCTCCACGTCCATCTCGCGTTTCTCGCATGCCCTCGCCATTGGCTAGATTAACATAATACAGTGGACGGATCATAGTGGTAGGTGTGAGTGTTTGTATACATCAGCTGTTTTACATTTTCCTACCACAGCGCAGCCAAATACACCTATTGTACATATACATACACAACGTTGTTTCATCAAGCCTACAGCCCGCGCCGTCCAAGTCCTACTCTTCTCTCTCTAAGCTTCTCCTTCTCCTTCAATTGATTCCTTTTCTTCTTCGCCGGAGACAGCCATCTCTCGTCTTTGCTCCATCCACCGCCCCATTCGACGAACTCCGCTTTGTGGTTGTTGAGGTGCACCCGTTCGTCGCCTACGAGGCCCTTCGGCTCGCCGGTATCGAGCGAGTAGTCCTGACTTCCAGACTCTATCAACTTTTTGCGGTACAGCATCGGTAGCTGGGCCTGTTTTCCAGTCCGGATATCCTCCTTGACCCTGGCCTTTACTTTGTCGAGCCTTTTGTCGAAGTTGATGTACATGCCGCTCTTGATTTCCTGCTGGGTGGTCGGCGCCATGACCCATTGGACATGATTCCCATCAGACCATGGCGAGATCTTAAAGTAAGTCCCCTGAGGCATCCCTTTGAGGATCACATCCGGCCTCATATGCGGAAAGTGGTTATGTATCCAGTGCCAAGTGGAGTGCGCACCTACGACCGGCTCCAGTTGCGACTTGGTCTCTCTATCTTTTTTTGCCCCTGAACGGCGTATGCAGAATTCGACTGGATGTCCCGCTTGGATGAATTGGAACGTTCGATCAAGCTGGAGCTTGGCGAAATTGCTCGAACAATTCAGGGAGAAGTGGATTTCCTTCAGCATCCCCAGGTGAACATAAGAAATTGACGCCACTTTCTTCCTTGCAATAGGCAGATTCCTCTTCCCCGCTTCAATTATGCCATAGCGTTTGCACTGTTTTTCTAACCCACGCTTTCGGATCCCGTCTTCTCTCGTAGCCCATTTGGGCAGTGGATCAAGGGGATAGAGCAGCTGGCCGGGGCGCACAAGGTCCAAAACCTCTTTCAGCGACATTTCTGTTTCCTCCCACCACCCAGCTTGGTCCTCCCAAATCCCCTCCCTTATGGCGTTCGTTTGGCCCTTTGGGACGCCTTCATTGTTGTCCACCTGCACGGCTTCATTGTCCTCCACCGGTGCCTCTTTCTTTGCGTCGATGTTTTCGGGTGGTGGCACTGGCAGCCTCACTATTATCTTTTGATTCGAATTTTCGGGCGGGGGTAGCTTGTAGCGGGTGAAGGGGAGGAGCTTGTGGTTGCCCAGCGTAGATTTAGCGTTTGCGGTCACGTAGAGATGCAGACAGCGGGATTGCGGGTGGGATAGGAACCATGAGTGGAGATGCCGGCACAGATTCGACCGCGTCTGCCGAAGAACTATAGAAGCGAATTCTGTAGGAAGAGCATGCAGCCGTGGGGACGCAGTCATTGTCTGTGTCCACCAGCGATGTGCAGCAGCAAGGTCGACATGAACTTTATGAGACAAGACAGGCTAGTACGATGTGGGACTAGCACATCCGCTCCGGTGGACCCCATCCATCTGAACCGCAACCACACCCTCCTGCAACCATCACTTGGCTGCATGACTTGTACTATCAAAGTCAGGTCCCAGGCAGATCCCCGCCTTTGGTTCCACACCGCGCCTTTCCCTTGTAATACTCTGAGAAACCTCATGCTCGTTTAACATCCTCTGACGCTTCGGCTCCGCACCTGCCCGGATATCGTCTGCCGCAGCACCCCTTGATGTCCGCCTGAATACGTTCAAGCTCCGTTTGATGGCGCACTCTAGACTGATGTACCCCATAGAGAATGTCCACCACCTGCCGCCGTATAATGTGTCTCGTCTCCACATCCCCGGACTATCTTAGCTCATATCGTCTCCAGTGCTTCCCGCCGGAAGACTGCTTCCAATGGTGATCACGGTGGGCATATAACCCCGGACTCGCTCTCTGGCTACCCTTTCTTAAGCTTTCTTCTGAGTTCGCAGTTGTCTTGTTTTAACCTCCGCCCAGCATGACCAAAACTAGTGCGTATAACGTCGCAGTAGGCCTTATCGTGGCCGTCGGTTCCTTTACATATGGCTTTGGTACTTTACTTGATCCCTTTTATGTTCACTAGCTCAAGATCTTAGGTTTTGCTTCATTCGCAACAAGCATTGGCCAACCCGGATTTTTTGCCTATTTCAACCTCTCTACCGTTGGACCAGGCGCAGCATACACGAACCACATCCTCGGGGCCGTAAATGCACTGTTCTTCTTCGGTGCGTGTGTCGGTGCCCTGGGTGGAGGGCCCTTGGCCGACAAGATTGGACGCAAACGATCTCTCATCGCAGCCTCGGCGGTGGCCATCATTGGCGGGGCTCTTACGGCAGGAAGCGTGCATATCGCCATGTTGATTGTGGTCCGCATAGTCCAGGGTTCTGGTCTTGGAGCGCTAGCGACCCTCACGCCGATCTATCTCTCCGAAGCTTCGACTCCGTCAAAACGAGGAATGCTCACAGGCCTCCATGGGTTCTTCCTGGTTTCCGGATACAACATTTCAGCTTGGGTTGGCTTTGGGTGCTACTTCTCCAAGAACCTGACCTTTGGCTGGAGAGGCCCATTGGCTTTCACATGTATCCCACCTCTCATCTTGCTCATTGGCTGCTTCTGGGTGCCCGAGTCGCCCCGATGGTTGATCACAAAAGGTCGTGTCGACGAAGCCTGGACGGTACTGAGCAGGCTACACAACGACAAAAACGACCCCGACGAAGTGGAGGCTCGAGAGGAATTCTACCAAATGCGAAAGCAGCTCGAGTTCGAGTCAACCAACCCTCATGGGTACTTGGCCATCTTCAGGACCCCCGCGTACCGAAAGAGAGCCTTTCTGTCATGCTTCGTGCAGTATGCGGCAAACGCGACTGGTGCTCTAGTCATCAATTACTATTCCGTTATTATTTACGAAAATTTAGGGCTAAAGACATATATGCCACTACTGATGTACTGCATCTACACACTGATTGGCGCTCTGGGTAACTTGTTCTCGCTTCTAACAATCGACAAGACCGGCCGACGCTTCGTAAGTCCCTACGAACACACCCCACAAATCAAACTCTGACACACACCGCCAGGCCCTCCTGACCGGTTTCACCGGCGTGCTCGTCACCGTAATCATCGAAGCCGCGATGGTGGGGCGCTTCGTAACAGGTTCCAACCCCAACATCGCCGGGCAGAAGGTCGCTATCGTAGCAATCATGTTCTTCGTCTTCTTCTACGGGCTCTTCATCGACGCCGCGTCCTTCATCTACAGTTCTGAAATCTACCCAACGAATATCCGCTCTGAGGGTGTTGCGTTGGCAACGTTTACGTATTTTGCAGCGTGCATTACGTTTGTCACGCCTGGGGCGACGGCGATTGCGAATATTGGTTACAAGTATTTTGTTAGTATGTACTACCCTACCTCTCTACCCGCCTGTTTAGCTCCGGGTATGACCTCGAGTGTTCACCGCCTCGTGTGGAGGGAGCTCATCGGCTGGCACGGAGCAAATTTCGATTGGGCGTGTGCTGATTGTTGCGTCATAGTATTTGCGTGTTTAACGGTCGTCTCTATTATCGTGATCTACTTCATGTACCCGGAAACGAAGGGCCGGTCGTTGGAGGAGCTAGCGGAATTGTTCGGAGACCCCGTGGTCGTGCATCTTACCGATGCGACGGAGGAGCAGAAGCAGAAGATTGATCAAGAAATCAAGAATGAGCTGCTTGTGGAGCATAATGAAGGGTTGAAAGCTTAGGTAGACTGCGTTGGGAAATGGTCCGCGGGGATTGGTGGATGGAATGAGGGGATTTCGTGGGCGAGGAGACCATGTTGACAAGATCTGACGCAATTTTGCTGAGAGTGTTTGTCGGCGTTTGCCTGCTTGCTCTGTCTGTGCATGCAGCATTCAATGCTGCTCAACTTTTTCCGAGGCGGCTTCGAGGCCGTGGTGTCGATAGGCCCCGCATTCTGACGTCCAGATAGCATCTTACTTAGTAAACGGAAAAATACATAAACACCCCTTCGCCTGCCCCTTGTGTTCTCCACATCCACCTCGCTTTGGTGCTCCACACCTCGAAATCAGCACCTCTAGAGCCACATTACCGATCCACAAAAATTTCGGTCGTCAACACTCATGCCTCCTTGCCCCTAAAAATCTCACAACACCACTCCCATGATACCCTGGCTAGAAATTCTTTTCTACCACTTCTCCCCTCTTCCTTTGGGAGCATCCTCTCTCTTCCACCTCATAAAAGTCACTGGAGGCACTGTTTATGACTTCTGCCAGCCTTTGTCACCATTCGGCTACTAAAAATGGATCTTGTTTGACGAATGTGGTCGGCCTGTTTCCCTCTCATCGGAATGTCTTTGCAGCTACCAACCCGCAGCATCAAAATAGCTTCCCGCTTGTGCCATAGAACTCCTTCTAGCATGGGAATGAGATTGTATTCTCTCTCCTCGAATGTCCTGCGTCTGTGTCGTCTCTGGAAAAAAGAGCTTGGCCATCCTGACTATGGAGTTGTCGCGGTCGAAAAGAAGCTACTGGGTGACGGCATGGAGATCTTTTTGGCCTTGTTGCGAAAACTCCGAGAAAGAGGGAGCATGTGCTCCGCTGCTGGACTCTGGACAAAAGATTCGAGGCGTACTATCATGTTCTGTTGGCAGCTCTGGCTCTGATATCAAAACAACACGAATCCACGTATATAGCCGCTCGTGGGATTTTCCGTTTTGGAAAAAAGGATTGATGGATTCACCACATGGACTCCGGGCCTTGGGAAAATCATTCTATCCTATCGGTATGGCTGCCGATCTTGCCCTGGGACAACGAATACATCTTGCAGCCTATGCACTTCCGTCCTGCTGTTTTCGGAAGCCATTATGTACAGGCGGAATGGCACAATAGCGCTGAATATCCTTCGACGCGGACCACAAGATCTCCAAGAATATTTGCTGGCCATGCATGACCACTGTTCGGAAACTGCGGTGGGCTTTTCCTCGTAAGCTTGGTACCGGATTGGAACGCATGTTGCTCTCCGCGGGCCAACAAAAGGTTATGCATCACCGCCCCTGGAGACTGCGTGGCGCTACAAACTCATTAACATCCCAGAAATGTGCTCCAGTGCCCGGAAACTCCTTCCATCGACTTTCTTTTGGAGTCCGAGCACCATGTCCTACCTCCCTCTCTCCAGGGACTGTGCAGCAATATGCGGTAAACATTCTACTGATGGTGGCTCTGGCCTTGGACTTGCAGAACGAAAAAAGTAGTGAGCTGCACCAATTGTCCCAGAACTGGCCCCGAGAGTTTCACAGAAAACCTACTAGGCTCAGCTTCTATGAGACAAAATACAGCAATCCTGGAGTCTAAAAATAATTGTTCGCATGGAAATGGAGAAATTGCTCTATTGCTGTAAATTAGGTTTCAGATACCGGATTTGATACCTGCGCCAGTGTCGTACATGTGAACTTCTATACCAGTCGAAACACCTGGTGCTCAAAGGACTAGAGACGGATTCTATGGAGAAACTGCTCTCTTCCTCCAAAACCGTTGTGAAAAGCCATAGTGTGCATTTCTGGGCCAGCTGAACTACCAACGCCTGTCTGTTATGCAATTCCTCCACCAAAACAGAATACTGCACAGAGGCACTACATGGGTTCGTTGGTGGACTTCCTGCATTCCAGTCATACATCCCAAATGCCCTGCCATCTTACGGAACAAAAAAATGACAAGGCATGCGGTGAATGGTGCTGCTTCCCTCGACTCTGTCGAGCGCCTTCTCCATTTTCGCGTGAAGCATCCTCAATCTCGCGCGAATCAACATTCTGTCCGCCGTCGCCGCGTAAATTCCTCGGCGTCCCTTCCGCCAAAAACATCCGGTTCCGATTCGAAATCCGCCAAACCTGGGTGACTCCCAAATTCAAGATCTGGTTGCGCGATGACTCAGATAAAATTGACCACAACCTAGTCCATGGCAGTGCGGGCCAAGGCTGGGGATTGGGCATATAAGGGACAGCTTTGCCCGCTTCTCCTTTTACTCCTAAACGTAATCCGAAACAAGATGATGGCGCATACGGGAGATTTCCTTCAACTGCAGAACGGTCCTACACTTGCCCGGAAACTGGAAGTGGTGGTAGGGATGTCTCGTGTCCAGCTGCCGGTCTCTGCGCAACCAAACCAACCTTTTGAACTCCGTGTTTCCTAGTCAGAAACGCACAATGCAATCGTACGATGGACCGATCGTCGGATCTCCAAAATTCGATACACCATCCTATGTCTCCTTTCCGCGAAACCAAGACTCTCTGGCTTCGAATGCATGTCCTGTGAGGTTCAAAAAGTCACAATATATGATGCGCATGGCCGCCCCTGCGCCTCTTCGAAGCTCAACTCATTATACATTGTGGAGTCTTTGTTCCTCACTGGATATTTCCACGACAAAGACCGCCACAAGCCGAGTACGCGGTAGTTCAAATCTGGCCGCAATCTCCTTCATGGAATCTGTGTCCGTGGGGTCGGAATCAAGTAAATGTACAAGACTCTCTACTTTGATCGAGCGAAACAGCGATTAAAAAGTCCGCCCCAGCGGAATATAGTTTGGCCGCGCTTGGTCGAAAAATTTCCCGTGACTCGGTGGCATGAGATGCAAGAATGCTTGGACATTCAAAACCGAATCTGCAGATCCTATGGAGTAAAAAAGCGGCCGGTATAAGTGTTCGATGAAATGAAATCGCTTCTCGGCTTTACTGCAACGAAAACCGAACAACGTCTCTGGCATGGCCGTGGCAGCCCCGTATTCCAAGTAAACCATAGTTATCCAGCGAAGAAAGACTCAAAACTGCAACACCCCGTGCAATGGGGACTACAAACAAATATTCACTGAAATCATGACCTAAAGAAGATTGCAGAAAGTCATGTGTATGAAAGATAAGCCGGCTCCTTGAAAACACTCTTCCATATCGTGGATGCAACCAGACTTGTAGTGGATTGCCACACCATGGGAGGCCGGGTCTCCTCAACTCGGCCTAACGCTGGAGTGGACATGTCCGCCACAAGTTCCCCCCAAGTCAAGACAGAAGATAACATTACTGAGCAATATATTCATGGACGAGACCATACGCAATTGTTAATGATGAATCATATACCTTGAACTCTCATACCGTATGTCCATTCCGGATGGGGAATGTATTAGCACATTTCGGTGGATCCGTTCGGCCGATTATTAGGGAACAAACATTGCGACAAGTCGACTATTTTCGTATTCATGAGAGGGGCTTTAGCGAGCCAGCTATCCTATGATCGTCAGTATTCGGTCCAATGTTCATATGTAATGGTGTATAGACACCCACGCAGATTCAATAGAGAGCAATAAATTCGATATATTACATGCATTCCCGACATCCTGCACCGAAAATTTCCAAGGTCTGAAGACCTCAATGTAATCACTTCGCGTGGCATGAGACATTCTACATCTGGAATGTTCTAACGTCATTGAAATGCATGGTATTACTAAGTACACGATCTGGACGACTGGCGTTTCGAAATGCCGAAGTGGGTTAGTTGCAGGCAGCACCCACGAGTAAGGCAGACCCAGATGTCAAGCAAATGGTCGGAGCTGAGTAGAAGTAAATCCTGCTTCAAGAAATGAATAGCGAGCGTGTGACTGTGAACGATTCGAGTACCAGAACTCTCAAACCCGTACCAAACACTTCCTCCACACTTCCGTCATCGGCAGGAAAATTACATGCCCGGAAGTCTATCAAGCCCTATATCACATTTTCGTCAGCATCTCATTCAACCCCCATCAAAGTCCAAAGAAATCAACTTACATCCATCAATATTCTCCTTAACCGCCTGCTTCGCCGCACACTTATTCATCGCCGCCACACTTTGGCTCTTAAGCGGCTTCCCATTCTCGCAAGCCTGGAACATGCAAGAAGAGTCCATAGCCCGTTGGAGAGAATCTCCCTTCCAGCCAAAGAGGTAATCGGCATGCTGCGCAATCGATTAGCGGACGGAGCAGGCAAGGGGAGATCTACAGGGACAGTACCGTGCCATAACCCTTGTTGTCACCGTAGCTGAGGACGAACGGGTTCGAGCCATCCTTCGGCCACATGGAGTCAAACTGCGTCGTGTCCCACAGCGTCTCGTATGCGACTTGTGGCATGCGGACGGGGTGGCTGGCGGGGCAGGGGCCGGCGGGTGTGAAGGCTTCTTTGGCGGTGTTGGCCATATGGGATTGGTCTGATACTGGTTAGCATAGGAAGATGATGTTTGGGTAGAAGGACTCACGGTCGGGGCTGTCGAGGTTCTTGCCATCCCAGCATCTGGATACTATCAGCTACTGTGAACGGAAGGAGGAGGAAATGACAAACGATGGGAAGTGATGCACAGTCATGATCCCAGCTTTGCATTTCTTAGTCGGGAAGTCGGGAAGCTCTGGGAATCTAGTCCCCTTGTCGGACAGACAGACGAAGCGGAGTCCAGGATGCCCTTTGGCCCCATCGAGGGTGTTCGTCGTGGGGCTGCCGACTGTCATGCGGAAGCCCTACGTGTGTCAGCCTGTTGTACCTGCGGTTGTGTGAAGCAACGATCTTACAGGTTTGAAAGCGGTAATTTTCTGGTTGCCGTTGGAGTTGAAGTCCTGCTGAGTGTAATACACGGTCATTCCACCATTGATGCCGTTAGGGAGGGCGGTGTTTTGCATGATGGGCACACGCTTGTAAGAACCGTTGGTGTGCTTGAAGAACATTACGGCAGTCCTGAAACACATGTCAGTGTACGGCATCAGCACGGAAAGAAATGCGGGATGACGACGCCCTCTCATGCGAGAAGTGCAAACTCGGTATTGGCGATAACCAACTAGTAGCTCGAAGATCATCGACGAGACAGGGGGGGTTGCGAGGTTGGGTTGCCAGAGCGGTGGAGTTGACCAACCAGTAGTTCGAGAAGTCCTCAGTGCTGAAAATGATTAGCCTTAAATTGGGCTTGAATGGGATGTTAGAATTACAAGGTGCATGTGGTGCATGTGCCTTCCTCGCCAATATCTCCTGCCATCGTAGCGTTGAAAGCATTTCCACCCTACGATGGTTACAAAGTTAGTCCAGTTGCTTCAGGTAGCAGTGGAGTGTTGCAACAACATACTACAATCTGATGTAAATGCGATGAAGGAGTCCGACCAGGCTCAACGATGGGGTCCAGACGCTGGATGCTAACAGTGGAGCATCCAAACCGGAGGGCGGCCTGAGCTGGCGTGATGAGAGCAACGGCAAGAGGAAGCCACTTCATCTTTGCGAATCTGAGTGAATGACCTGATGACGAAGGAGCGATCAAACACAAGCAGCGGGCGCTCACGAAATTATATTCAACTCCTACCCGCTGTCATGATCCGAGTTTCCTCTGTCGCCCAGAGTTGCCTTCGCCCAGGAATTTTTCTTGACTCTTATATTCATCCTTTATCCAGACATGCTCCCAACCAATGACAACCCATCAACAGACCTTCCCCACCCGCCAAGTTCCGCACAAGACCGGGCTCATGTTCTAAATATCTTGAATTGTCTTGACTTCGACCTATCAAGAAATTCCGGTCTTGACTACAAAGCTTTAGAGATTAAGCAATAATTAAGCGACCAAATCCGTAGCTTGGAACTCGCACCCGTGGACGTCCCGACGTATGCTGGTCGCGATCGACAGTATATGCACTCGATTACCGAACGCCTCGAGTGCCGAAATAGAGTGCCAGTGGCTCGTGGGATAATGGAAGGGAATGTGACGCGTGAGGATGTCAAGGATCCAAGCATCTGGGTATGAACCTGTCACATGAATGGCCACCACGGTATCTGGGCATCTGGGCGAGTCGGCAGTTGACAGTTGGCGTTTGCACGCAACTGCCATTCCAAACCCGAAAACAATAGGCGTACACCTTCTCTAGCCCCTTGTTCCACATGTCAACGCTTCTCTGTGGGTATAAGTAGACGGCCCTGGGCCGCGATCTTGGTCTAGCGATGTACGTTAAATCTTTTAAGCGAAACAAGAATTCATTCCGTAGCAGACTTACATCTAATATACTTACGTCGCGCTTTACACACGCATAATCAGTGTGTCCTAAAAGCATTATGCGCAACCCTCTCCTCACTCCCTCTATTCGCATCCCTCAAATCCAAAAAGAGAAAAATGCCAAAAACCTAGCAAAACAGAAACCCCAGTCCTGGGGTACAGCTGAAACTCGCCTTTCGGCTGGTTTTTGATCTGTTTGCACTTTTTCCTTCTTATTCCAAGGCGGGTATGAACCCTTGCGGAACCCGGAATCGAACACAAGCCCTTCAGTCAAAGGCAACTCAGCCGTATTGCTCTCAACTCGTGAGGGGAAAGTGTGGTTAGCGTTGCTAACCCCATGCCGGCGGTTCCCCCAACCAAAGTGTTTGTGTGATTCTATTGTGAGAGAAATTGGAAATTGGAGGGCATATATAGGTATTTCTTTCGCGAGAGCACGTGGGAGTGGGAAAAACGACGAAATGGCGGCAAAGGGGTACCATACCGCTACTTTCGTCGCAGCTTTACCCGCCCCATCAACGTGACTCTAGCTCGATGACGTAGTTTATAGTAGCCTCTAGAGTCGGGCTGATGGGTCAGTCCCGCGGCAGCGCAATGAAATTGGATGATGCTGGCGTATGGTGCATGACAAACAAATCCGCCTTGCTCCTCGTCTTGGCCTCGCACAGAGCCAAAGGACCCAAAGGCTCAGAATGTCTCCCAATATCAAAAATCTCTTTCTGTTGTAACGTCGCAGCCGTAGAAACCGTTGCCTTCAAGAAGATAAAGGATTCATTGGCACTGCTGAACTCGCAGACATCCTCAGGATAGACAATCAAAATCAAGTCCACGGTGCTCGTTAGATCTTGCACTTACAGAATCAAAAGGGCAAAAATCTCAGGACGTCTCCCCGTGTCAGATATCTCTTTCTGTTTCTGTTCCAAAGTTCGCGACCTCAGAAAACATCCCCTTCGGAAAAGCCGTTAATCCAGCAACATATGCTATAGAGGCAAACATCCTCAGAATTGACAAAACAAATCCAGACTTCTACCGACGTGGACGGTACTTAGACAGTACTTAGATAGAGTCGCCTTCTGAAATTGGGGAGAAGGAAGCAGGCCCAAAGCTAGGGTGTTGATACGTGACGGCGTTCTACTGTCTAATACCTTCAACACTTCTACATGCCCCCAGCTACATCGGCTCTCCAACCCCCAAAAATCCCTCCCACCTTCCCTTCGCTTCATCTCCTCTCTCTCCTACATAACCTGCACGCCACCCGGGAGCTCCTTGAGCCCTATATAGTCACACGCGTCAGCAAATTATCCAAGCCTCTCCTCATCCCTCCTCGTCACTCTAAGTAAAAGTCACTTACAGGATCCTGTTCCAACATCCTCCTTCGCGATCTGCGCTTTCGTACACGCGATCGCATCCTTCCCGCTCTGGATCTTGAGCGCCGAAGTACAGTCTTCACTCGAGCACCCGTTCCCGAGTGCATCCATCCCGCGCTGCAATGCGTCGCCTTTCCAGCCGAATAAATAGTCACCGTGCGCTCCGTAGCCGGTTCTGTCAAGCAAGGAGAGTCAGTCAGGTCGGTCAGTGAGCTGGACCAGTGCGTCGTGTCGGCCACATCAAACCCGCGGAAAGGAGCAGGAATATGAATAGCAGCAGGAGCAGAAACATGAAAACGAAACTCTTCACTCACGGATCCCCAAAACTATACACCAGCGGCTGTTTCCCATTCTTCCAATAATCCGGATTATTGAACTGCGTCGTATCGAACATAACCTCATACATAACCTGCGGAATCCGCACCGGATGCGTGTCCGGACATTTATCGCCCGCGAGCGCGCTGTTCCAGGTCGCTTGCGAGTGAGTCCCCGGTGCGTAGGCGACGTGGCTGCGGTGGTCTGGGGAGTCGAGGTTCTTGCCATCCCAGCACGAAGGGAAGATCACCGTGGTGCGGATCCCGCCTGGACATGGCTTGGGCGGGAAGGCGCCGTAGTCGTTTTTGTCGCAGGGCGCGCCGTTTCCGCCCATGGTGCGTTCCGAGGCCGCGAGGCAGCGGTGGCAGAGACCGGCGGCCATAGTGGAAAGGTTGCGGTTGAGGGGGTTGCCGGCCAGCATGCGGAAGCCCTATTTTTTTGGTGTGTGAGATGAGGTGGAGAGAGGAGATTGTGGAGAGAGGGTTACATATACTTACTACGGGGAAAGCGGTCGTCTTCATGTTCTTGCCGCTGAATGGCTTCATGTAGTACACCGTCAGTCCGCCCTCCTGCTCCAACAGCGTCCCGTTCGCTCGCCCATTCGCCATCTGCGGAACACGCTTGAAGGTCCCATTTTCGGGGGATTGGAAATAGATCGACGCTGTCCAGTAGTTGCTCGTATCTTCAGTGTAGATGCACGATGTGCAGGTGGATTGGGCGGGTGGGTCGATGGTGTGCGGGTCCATCTGTATGTATTACAAATATTACTAATGGGTTCTCTGGCGGCAGGATGTTTATGGTATAGCATTAAACTTACGGAGCTGTTGAACGAGTTCCCACCCACGATCTGATGCGTGTGGGTTGAGGGGTTTTGCCCCGGGTTCACGAGCGGATCGATGCGCTCAACGACGAGTTGAGAGCAGCCGAATCGCAGGAAAGCTGTGCTTCCGGGATTTCCTCTCTGCGCGGATGCATCTTGTGCGAGCAGCAGCGCGGTGAAAGCAATTATCTGCCAAATCATTGTGATACAAAAATCTCAATATCGTCGCTGAGAAGGTATCATTCAGTGACGGATGGGATGAATTCTATCGCTTTTAGAGCCCTCGTTATCTTAGACTCTAGAACTCCCGAACTTGGCTATTGCATCTCCTGGGGGGATTGATGAGCGCGAGGGGGCTGCTAGATGAGTGTAATTAACGATGCTGGATGTTGAATACTGTGTTGGAAGTGTTGGAAGTAAGATGAGGCCAATCAGAGGCGAGGACGCAGTCGGGCAATTTGGAACATATTGGGCGAGCGCTCCTACCCGTCATTGCCGAAGGTCACTAGCGAAACAGAGGGGAAAGTTTAAATCGACGGACTACTGTGGGAGAGTACTTGAGGGCTTGGGGGCTTGGTAAGAATGGAGCTGTCTGGACTTTTGGGACGAGAGTGTGCGTGACGGGGGAGGGGAGGGGAGGTGTGGAAGTGGGATCAGATAACGCTGAGACAGATAAGAGGAACCAGAGAGATACAATGGCGTTTCAAAGGTCCAACGAGATGTCCATGCTGCCGTTCAAGGACGATTGGAGCAGAAAATGACCCCACCGTTAGAGTAGCCCCACGTCAGCCTCAATCTGAAATCTCGGTGGCTGCGAGACCTTTCACAAGACCTCATATCATTGAGGTATCATAGGGCATCTGCAGAAAACCTCGCTAGATCCTGATCTTTTGTCTACCCACACATGACCAATATACAAGTCTCCGTTGCCACCGCCTCGGTATTGTACAAGTGATATACAAACCCCTCCCCTCAAACCCACTCCTTGGGCTTCTTCAGTACCTCCAACAGCCTCTCTTCCCTGGTTCCCTTTTCCGGGAAGTGCATGTACTGCCACCTAGCCGTTAGCGGCAAGCTCATTAAAATACTCTCGACCCTCGAGCCAGGAGTATTCAATCCAAACGACGTGCCGCGGTCATGCACAAGATTGAACTCGACATATCTGCCTCTTCGAATCTGCTGCCATATCTTCTCTTGCTCGGTAAAGGGCATATTTTTGCGGCGATTGATAATCGGTATGTACGACGGCAGGAACGCGGAGAGGCAGTCTTGCGCGAACGCGAAGAGCTGTTCCTGGTCCTTTTCTGTCTCGTCGAGGTCGTCGAAGAAGATACCGCCAACGCCTCGAGTCTCGCCTCTGTGCGTGTTGTTGAAATATTGGTCGCACCATTTCTTAAATCGGGGATAGTATCCCGGGTCGTGCTTGTCGCAGGCCGCTTTGATGGTCTTGTGGAAGTGAATCGCATCCTCGTCGAAGAGGTAGCAAGGGGTCAGATCGCATCCGCCGCCAAACCACCACGCGTTCGTGTTGCCTTTGTCGTCCGCGGTTTCGAAGTAGCGGTAGTTAAGGTGGACGGTTGGTGCCATGGGGTTGCTTGGATGCAACACCATGCTGAGTCCGGCGGCAAAGAACTCCAGACTATCCACATCCGGGTCCAGTGCTTTATGATTCGCCCTCATTTTCTGGATCGCCGCCCTGGGAAGCTTTCCGTATACGACCGAGGTGTTGACTCCGCCCTTCTCGAAGACATTGCCGTCTTGTATAACACATGTAATGCCACCTCCGCCTTCTGGGCGCTGCCATGTGTCTATCTTGAACTTCTGTCCATCGACCTCCTCCAACGCGGCCACGATTTGTTTCTGGTGCTCTTTGATAAACTTTTCCATACGCAAGCGCATTGGCGATTGCTCCGAGACACCGTTCTCGCGCTTGAGCAGAGCATCTTTTTCGGCGATGGTGGGTCCTTCGGCTTGGACATCGTCCGTCAACTGCGCATCCATTAGCCCCTCCTCTCTCTATATTGTAAAAGGCAGTGGTACTGGGGTGCTTTCGGGCGACGAAGCTAGGAGTTGACTTGCCATGGAGTAGGCCAGCAGACAGGTGAAGGGCAAGCCGACGAACAAGCCTATCCTAGTCGCCCAACTCGGGCCCTCCTTCGGTTCACGCCATGTCTTCAATGGGTCTGTATTCGGGGGCTTGTCGGAATAGGCTCGTTGTGCGGCGATTCGCGGTCCGTTGAAGAAGTCTGTCGCCAGGTATCTCCGAGGGCCCTGTTTGAAGCTGCGCTGAGCCGTGAAGAAGAGGCCGGTACGAAAGGCAGGCCGTATGGGCGCCATGGTCGTCCAATTGCTGACCAAGTGGCCAATTCAGCGAGGCGGGGTGGACGAGAGAGATGTAGACGGCGCTATGACAGACGCATTGAGGCGAGGGAGAGGAATTGGACGTCAAGAGCTGTACGGGTAGAAAAGACTTTATAAGGCGTATATCGAAAGTGGAAACGCTAGAATTGCTCTTCGCGAGCTGTTGGTTGCGACATCACACCACGATGGGAACATTCAGGTACCGCGGAAAGCTCCGACTTCCCGAAGCGAAAGGGCGATCGGGTCACGTGCCGAAGATGCCGGATTAGGCAATCCGTCGAAGCTGATCAGCACCACGACGAAATGGTGAGAGAGGACTGAGAGACGGAGCTAACAGAACGCTCTAGAGTTCTAGCATGTAGATTATTCATATAGAGAATCCCGAGGTCAAGTTCCTCTCAAGATCGAGTGGCGCAGTCCTACAAATTCGGCAGACACGTGACGCCCTTCTCCGAGATTTGTCCCCGACGGCAGAGTGCAGTCCCAGCGAGAAAACACACAGGCAAGGGAATCAATACACTGGGAAACGCCTGCGTTTGTGAGTCAAACAGTCATGGGGAACAGCTGCGAGTGACTTGGAGAAGCGCCGCGTGGAGGCTGGTTCAGCACAGCCATACAAAGAAGAGTCACCCTCGTGTCGGCCGTCGCATAAAGGGCGGCGCAGTGAATGACGCAGCAGCCGGCCGCCTGGTTTGGCCATACTATAAGATACCGAGCGCTGTTCCAGAGCTGGCGTGCTGTATTAGCTGTCTTGTTGACTGCAAACTGCGTGCCTGTCACCAGCCTACAATACGCGGAGGTTCTGGGGGCACGAGCGCCGATTCACGCCCGCCCCGCGCCTCAGTCCTGCTGCCTGCCCGCCAGTACATAAGACACAGCTTCTCACCGCTGCAAACCCTCCCTCTCCCACCTAAGCTCCCGCCACCACCACCGCACTTCACTCCACGACCAGCTATATCGCATCCACTCCATAACACACTCTATCATCACACTACAAATCTCTACGAAAATGCGCTCCAAGTTCAAGGACGAGCACCCGTTCGAGAAGCGCAAGGCGGAGGCTGAGCGCATACGGCAGAAGTACAATGACCGCATTCCGGTACGTCTCGCTCCTGCTGCCTGCCATCAGGATACATCGCACCTTTACCGCAGCATTCGCTGACTATTGCCAGGTCATCTGCGAGAAAGTCGAGAAGTCGGACATCGCGACCATCGATAAGAAGAAGTACCTCGTCCCCGCAGACCTGACCGTCGGTCAGTTCGTCTACGTGATCCGGAAGCGCATCAAGCTCTCACCGGAGAAGGCCATCTTCATCTTCGTGGACGAGGTCCTGCCCCCGACCGCTGCGCTGATGAGCTCCATCTACGAGGAGCACAAGGACGAGGACGGCTTCCTGTACATCACGTAAGACATGCATCCACCCGTGAAGCAAGGCACCGCAGTTTGCTAACAAGCACGCAGGTACTCGGGAGAGAACACCTTCGGTGAGGAACTATGAAGCGCTCGTTCGCAGTCCGCCCTTTCCTCTTCTTCCGGCTTTCGAGGGCGCGGTCAACCAAGGGCGTTTCGGGTTTCACGGTTTCCTCTGTCCACGAATGATTACACTATGCACTGCACGACTTGGAGACGAAGCATACGGAATGCGCAAGAACGGGCTCCTCGTATATTGATTTCAAATCCAGCGGCTAGGCAAATTTGGTCTGGATGCGGAATCGAGCAAGGAGGAACGACTCACGCAGGAGGTATGCGAGGACAGCGGATCGACTCATCGGCTGTGTGGGATGCATGGTCGCGAAGGCATGGATTGGAAGGAACCGTATTCTGACATTTCATTCGGCTTCTTTCACTTGCCTTTCCCTGTAGTTTGCACCATAACCCTCAACGAATAAACCGGTCTTGAACTGGACTTCTGTCGGCCAAATATGTGATCTGATTGCTTGCCTCGAATGAATGCTAAACAAAGGCACAAAGAGACAAAGTTACTCGCCTGCTGACCCAGCGACGTGACTTGCGGCTCTGAAACCCCATGACGACATGCACTAAGCATGACTCTTGAAGGCACCAAGAACATGCGCACCTGCAAGACACCAACTCGCAGACATATCAGTAATTATTACTACCTAGTAGGTAGCAGCATTCATGTATCGCCTCGGTCTCAGTGGTAAACACGTCGGCAACAGTCTTGACCGCCCCTTCCGCACTGTCCGATACACTAAATGCTAGCCTCATGTTCGTGGAGCTTCCAACCCCAGACGCACCTCGCTTTAACATCCACCAGAGGACAACTGCACCGTCTCCACACAATGAGATAAAGATGAGCGTATACGAGCTGGGAAAATACCTACTTGATATTACCGTTCACCACAATATGTTCTACCGGATGAAGAATATCCCGGCCTCTTCAACGAGAGGATTACTTATCCCAACCAGCCACCCTTCCAAATTTCTGCTTTTTACCAGCTCTTTACCTCCTCGACCCTGACCTCGTGCCTTGAATATTTGGTAGCCAAGAAACCGAGCACCGAACCGCGACCTGGCCGCCATCCATTCATCCATCGCAGTTCATCTCACCTCAACACACTGACACATCCCCCCTCTCCCTGTGGCCCATCCACCTCAACAACCCTTTCGAAACTTGGGTACCATCGGATTCCCTCACTTCTATCATCGATAGAGATTCCGTTCTTCTTGCCGGATTCGGTATATTGAAGGAGTAGTCCACTGCAGACCAACCTTTACAAATCCGATGATGCGGCGCCCTCCAAGTGATGGATAGAATTTTGACACTTCCTGCCCGATGCGGTATGTTCATGTATAGGTGGATTGCAGAGCTCGATTTACAAATGCCCTCGCATTCTACTGGCTAGAGTGAGCGGCCAAACCTTGGAAAGACATATCCACCACCTCCCAGTCTTTGGTATCATCGCATCTATCGCATCTACCCAGTTATTCATGGGTTTTCTGGACGTCTTGCCTGATGCTGCATATTGAGGGGATAGCTGAATGATGGACCGGGCTTTGCAAATCCCCGTCTTTCCCCCACACCGTCCCTCCGAGCTTTGGATATCATTGGCTTCGCATTTCTCGGCGATCGATGAGTTTTATGGTCTTCCTGCCTGTTTTGGCATGTTAATAATAAGTGAATGATAGTCCAGCGTTTACAGATCCGGTCTTTCCATCATAACAGTCCCTCCTAGCTCCAGATATCATTGGCTTCGCACTTTTGGGCGATCGATGGACTTTCTCGTCTTCCTGCCTGATCTGGCATGTTGAGGGTACCTAGGTAATCGGGAAGGCGCGTTTGGTGGCCCATATGTTGGCTTAGGGACTGGAGACAGTCTGAACTTTGGATCACATGGGTTCCCCTCACTTCTCTGATCAATAGATCTCTGTACTTTCCGATGATGGTTTTGGTGGCCGACACGCTGCTTCCCAATGACTTGAATATCTAATGAGGTAGAAGTGGGGAGGTGGGAAGGCTCGCTAGCATGGGTGATGAGACAGAAAAGAAGCAATTCTTGGGCGTTAATTATGGGATCCGAATATACTTAGATATTCATTTCTACGTCAAATGGACTGTTCATCAGGTTCGGGGACGGGGTCTGCTCTGTGACCATCATGCTTCCCAGCCACTGCTCAGCCCAGGGTTCTGCATCTCTGCTCATGTCCCATCTCAATACCCCATTTCATTATCTAATCCTAGCTTCTCCTCAGCCGAACCGAGAACCTTCTGATACGTACCTGCATCAGCTCGGCGGGGTAGATCATAGGGCAGATAGCCAGCCCCGCCTTGGCACTCGGCAAACAGCCTCACCTCGGCATGCCGCAATTATCTCCGCATGGATGCCGTGCCGTCTACAACTTTCGTAAAGTTTTTTTCAACTCCACATTGACAACCCCAATCGGACTTCCCCAAGCCATCCCCGCCGAATTCCCGCAGTGCAAACTCGACGATCCGATCCCGCACACGTGCGTTCTCCATCCCGGCCTCGAACTTCCCAACAGAGCTTGCCCTTACAGCTCCACGACACTTTGCTCCCCGCGCTCGCTCTACCAAACCCAAACAGTACAACCGCAATGGCGTACCAATACATAATATCAAAGTAAACATAACCCTCCCCCATTCCCCCACGTTCTCCTCCCCTTGCCCCCCTGCCCCACTCCTTTCCCAAATCCCCTCCTCCCCTCCACCCCTCCACCACACACCCTCACTAACTCACCCTCTTTCCAGATCCCTCGACCCCATCTTCGCACTCTCAATCGGCGTCGCCGCAGCCCTAACGCGCATCAGCCGGGAAGAAAAGGAAAAAGGACGGGGAACGAGTGAGTCGGTGGATGTGTTTAAGCGAAGGGTTGGGTTGGCTTGGAACGGGAATGCAACGCGCTGAGACAGAGAGGGGGTTCAGCATGGTATAAGCAGAGGGGGGGAGGTTTGAGCGGAGTGGGGCGTAGGATGGAATATTGCGTAGCTAGCGTGGCGATTGCACCGCACCCTGCGTCTTTGATATGCTGGGTCCGGGGGTCGGGGAAGGACAGATGGAAGGGATGGGGGTAGACAAGAGAACGAGGAAAACAAAGATACAGACAGACGGACAACAAGAGGGAATGGTATGAGGGAGGCACTTGGCTGTACAAAGCGACGGGGGACATATCCTGGAAGCGTGGGCGAAGCATACCGGCGTGGAGCATGGTCATTACGAGAGTGCGAAGCCAGGCCCACGGTTCCTCGTTGGAGTCAGCGTCGTAGGAAGAGAAGATATGATACCCATTTAAGAAGACGGTCACGAGTTTTCCGCGCGTATTGGGTGTGCAGAAAATTTAGAGGGTTTGAGCCGAGAGCATGATCCTATTTCTATCTTTATTGATTTAGCAGTCGTCTCAACAGATCGTGCTTATTCTATTATATGGTCACGTGGATGAATACGGAAGGTCAAAAGTCGACGACAGCGTACGCAGAGCGTACGCATTGGAACAATAATGTGTCAATTTAGATAAGTAGAGCCTGAAACCTCGTCTAATCTTCAGATCCACCCAACAATCTCATAACCTTCAGAAACGACAGAAACGAACCACAAATTGTCCAAGGAGTAGGGGAACCTGATGCGGGGCCCGAGAGCTGCCCACACCCTGACATCTGCCTCCAGTGCATAAAAAAAGTACTAAGCATGAAAGAAAGGTCAGTGACCAGATCAGCGGGAATAGTATCGCTGTCTAAGGGAATGTAGAAATCTCGGAAGATTTCAGAAGAAGTGACTCCAAAGCTATTTATTCGTGTCTCACAATGGCGAAATTGAGAGCAGGGCTACGAAGTCGCGTCAGCCCAGCCACTCATGACCGTCACCGGTTGAGTTACTTGGAGTACTCCTCATTCCAATCCTCATCGTAACGGACGTATTTGGTCTAGCCTGGTTAGTGGATTGCGCTGCAGAGCGAGTTGACAAAACGCACCTTATCCATTCCATGAGAGCTCCTGAGATTGCAAGTTGGTTCGTAAGGACAAGCTCCCTGATCACGCTCATAACTGCACTGGTGGCCCAAATCTGTGATATCGTAAGCCAGCACCCAATTCCTACACCTATCAACAACTTACAGCAGTCAAATTTATCGCAGTCTCGGCGTTTACAAGCTAGAGACCGTGTCTTATATCGCAGCGAGTTTAGCTCCGCAGGGGTAAGTTTGGGTTCATGCTGAAATCTGCAAAAATTGCCATTTGAGCACTGCCCTCTATTGAGGTGCCAGTGGTTGCACAAATTGCGGCCAGCCTGCGGTGAGTTGGTATGATTATTATCATTCGAAGCAGCAGTGCCATTATGGCTTACCTTCTCCATTCGCTTCTCGATTGCTTCGGATGCGTTCTTGTCGCGAGGCGAGAGGGCTTCGTCAAGACGGTATCCGTCTTTGTTGAAGTATATGTATCTCTTCTTTGCGGAGGTTTTGTTCGATGGTGCAATTGATATGTTTCCATTACTAGCTCCAGTTTTGCCCACAGTAGCCCACGAGTTGGAAGACGCTGCAGAAGACGGCGTAGCCAGAGAAGACGACGTTGTACTTGGCGACTGAGCCACAGGAGCAGCTGGTTTTACATTGACAGGAGTGGGAGAGACTATCGGAGATTGGTTCTTTGCGACAACGACAGGCCTGGCCGGTGCTTGCACTGGAGTTTGCACCGGAGCCTGTACCAGAGCCTGCACTGGGACAGAAGGAGGAGCAGGCGGCTGATATGCCGCCGGAGCTGAAACATACTCGGGCAACGGCTCCGATCTGAAAACGGTATCAAAGCGAGCTCTTTTGAAGTTGGGTAGTTCCATGTAGCCACGCGCTGGTAACGTCGACTCGAGCAGCGTCATGCGTGCAGCCTTAACCTCATTATGCTTATATTGGTCTAAGTTGACGAGATAGCCAGCATCATGACAACCCCCGAAGATAATGTGCTTGCACGTTGGGTTGTCGCTGAATGTACGAAGCATTTCTGAGATAGACTACTTTAGCAAACCGTGAATTAGGCACATACCATGAAAACATACCTTTAATCCTGAAGTCAGCTCGTTCCTTGCCATGACCTACATCAATAATACTAAATAAAGGCTGATTGACCCCGAAAGATTGAGCAAATGCACGCATGTCCTGAGGATGCTGGAGAAGTCGGACTGATGCGAGCTTTTGAGCGAGCTTATCTAGACTGACGAACACATTAACCATAATGGGCCATCGGTCCGAGTTGGGATAGATTGCAGCAATATGGTCTCGGATGGTCTTCTGGAGCTTCGAGGCTGCCTCTGAGCCACCATTGGCCCCAGCCCAAAGCAACGGGTCTTGGAACTGTACAACTGTCAGGTAAGGGCACATTGTCAAATTTGACTCAACTTACTATGACGCCATCGCCATCAATAAGAGCCAAAACGAATGCGCTAGTGTCCTGTGTGGTAGTTGTTAGAAGAGTGAAGCGTGCGCGCGCCTAGGATTTTGAAACTCACGAGATCGCGCTGAGTCTCAGATAGCTCCCTTGTCATTCGACCAACCTCGTTCTGATAATTGCGACGGATATCGCGCTCACTCGCATGATCGTTCTTTAAGTTGGTGTGTTCTTCGACTAATTCAGCATACCTTTGAAGCACATCCTACGCCAGGGTCAGTATTTTGGCGAGCGAAATGCTGGCAACAAGGGTATGGGCTGTGACACGTACAGCGAGAAGCTTCTGTCGAGCCTCGTCAGAGCGCTGAAAGCTTTGCATTTGTGCTGCATAGTCGGGTACTGTCATCATGTCCATGTCGGTCACGATACCGACCATTGTGCTCTGCAAGGGATGTTGTAGTGAATTTTGTTGCTGGCAGGTCTGATGCTATGACCGCTCAGGCAACAGCTGAGTTTCGCTACGCTAGCTCGCGCTTATATAATTGTGGTGCTAACTAGTAATGGTCTTTGGCTTTAGCTTGATTAGTCCCATGGGTGTGCGAGACTTGGGGAAGTGCGCTCTGAGGAAATTCAAAGCACAGCGGGGAAAGGAGGCCTTCCTTTACTTTTCTAACTATCCAGGCTGCCATATAAGACTCGCTAGAGACAGTTATTACACTCTGGATACTATTCGTAACCACTCTAGGAAAGTAGCAGCCTAGTGTGGTGTTTTAAGGTAAATTAATGCTCAAAGCTAACGTTATTTTGGACAATAAAACAATGGATTTGGGGGTCTAGGCCAGTCCCCGCTCGCATTCGATTTGCGAAAATCCTCGCAACAACGGCAGACCAGATTACACAGAAGAATTCGCAAAAATAGCATATAGCGCATCCCAAGGTCGAATGCACACTGTGCGTCTCGCTCAGTCTGGGACCGTGGCGCAGTACATGATTAATCAACCAATAAGCCCTCCATGATGCTCCTCATTTGACATTGTCCCTCCAAACACAGCCCACAATTCTCGAACACAGCATATTATAGATGTACACTGCAGAGACACCCGGGACAGCCATGTCGCCAGCCGATTCTCAGCACCAGTCACGGCCGGTGTTTAATGCCTGCTGAAAGCCGAGCCTGACATCACGCCAGGAACGGATTCTCTCAACTCCGTCGGCGGGGTCTCAAGATTTAATAGCGGGGCTTCACCGGCCCGTCTCCAATTAACCTACTCCGTACTCACCTTTCAATTCGCCCTCCCTCATCGTATGTTCAAACCCGTTCCAGTTCTAATTGCCCTCTGTACACTCCGAGCCAGCAAGCCCGTTTCCAGACCTTTTACCCCACATCTCGTAATCCCCCTTAGCCGCTCTTTTCAGAGCTGACTACAAAACTAACATTCTCTATAGTTCAAGTCGTTCTACACCTCCCTCGCAACCATGACCGAGCCCTCGACCAAGAAATCCCGCTCCCACCCTCCCTACGAACTCCTCTACTGGCCGGGCATCCCCGGCCGCGGTGAGTTCATCCGGCTCGCGTTCGAAGCCTCGGGCGTCTCCTACACCGACATCGGCAACGAGTCCAAAGAAGGCATCCAGCAGATCCTAGCCCTTAAAGCCGACGACTCACTCGGAGCCGATGGTAACTCTCCAGCCTTCGCGCCTCCCGCGCTGCGGATCCCCGGCGAGGGGAAAGGCGGGAAGCCGTTGCTGATATACCAGACGTCGTGCATACTGTCGTACCTGGGGGACAGACTGGGTCTTGCGGGGGAGGACGAGGCAGAGAAACACTGGGTTTTGTCGCATGCACTTACGGCGCTGGATCTGAATAATGAGACGCATGATACGCATCATCCGATCGCGACGATGAAGTACTACGAAGAGCAAAAGGAGGAGGCTCTCAAGAAGGCGGCGGATTTTCGTGAAGCTCGTATTCCCAAATTTTTTGGGTTCTTCGAGCGGGTGCTGAAAGCCAACAAGGATCAAGGGCAAGGAAAGTACCTGGTGGGAGCCAAGTTGAGCTTTGCGGATACAACTCTTTGGCAAGTCCTAGACGGACTCAAGTTCGCCTTTCCTAATGAGTTAGCCGCCCGGGAGGGAGAGTTCCCATTGCTGTTCGGCACATTCTATCCGAGCGTAAAAGAAGAGAAGGGCATCAAGGAATATCTGGCAAGCAAACGGCGGTTGCCTTACAGTCAGGGTATCTTCCGTCATTATCCCGAGTTAGACAGGCAGAAGTGATGTGCCGTGTCACATGCACACTTTGCGCGTGATCAAAGAGGAAATAGCAATCCAAAAAATCAAATACAGTCCAGCCGGGTATGATGATGATCTATCGATCAAATCCCCTAACCGGGCGCATATCATTTTGATACCGAGTACAGATAATGCATGCCTGAAGCCTGACTCCCGAACCCAGTGTGACGCATCAGCCCATCGTCTAATATTCCGTAGCAGCGCTCTGGGGGAACTCGAAGTTGACACCCTTGCCAGTAAGGCGCTTGTAAACCTCGGAGTAGGTGTCCAACCTGTAGTCGACACCACCACGCTCCTTCTCGTCCAGAACGACCTTGAGGATCTTGCTGCCGTCCTCGCGGGTCCTCAGGCGCTTGCCAACAATCTCGACGGGGTAGACGAGGTCGGTAAGGATGGAATCGTGGACAGCGGTGAGAGTCCGGGAACGCGGGCGCTTCTGAGTCTGAGAAGTGCGGGATCGGTTGGAGCGCTTGGGGCGCGGGAGAATGCGGCGGGAGGCGATAATCAGGACGTGACGGTCGGAGAATTTCTTCTCGAGCTCACGGGTGAGGCTGGAGAGCAAATTAGCGAACAGTTCCAACATTGGGTGCATCCCGCCGTTTACATACCGCTGCTGAGACTTGTGCCATCCCTGAAGGAGAGGAACTGGGACGAAGATGACAATCGCCTTCCTGCCGTGACCGACCTCGATCTAAGAATCCTGGTGTCAGCGTGCTGAAGCTGCCCAGTGCCCACCGCCTCTTCGATATTCACAGTGTGTTGTGCGACGACTTCGACGACCCGAGAGCGCATCGATTGTAGGGATCTGTGCTGGAGGTAGTGCTTCATCTTACCTCGCGAGCGGAGACGAATTGAAGAGGGCGCAGGGAGCTCTTCATGTCCGGGATGTTGGTCTCGAGGTCGTAGAGAGCATTGGCGATGCTCGTCTCGATCTCGGACGGGTTCTGCCTCGACGGGCTGTTGGCAGCAATCTTGTTGAGGGAAGGCGACGACATGTTGGCGGCGGCGTCGAGGGTTGTGGGCGTGGTTTGTCCTGTCTTCGAGCAAAAGTTCAACATCTCAATTTTGGCGGAGTAAGTGCGGACTCAAGCGAGAAGACGCTAGTGCTTTTAGGGGTAGCGTCTTGGCAGTCTAGTTACCGAGCACGCTTCACGGTTCACGACTTTGACTTCAAGCCACAATCTCTGACTTTTGATCATCGCAAAAATTAAGGTTCTTCCAATTTTGAGCTTCGCTAATACGCAATTCATATTTTAGCGGAACGTTTTTTACTAGCTTCCCGCACTGCCTCTCAGTCCTTGTATATTGGTATCGCCCAGTAAAGGATCCCATTCAACACTGCCGCCGTTATATCTCCGAGCCAATGGATGTAATGGTAGTCGAACCGCTCTATCGCAAACGTCAAAATCTGTTCACTTTATTTCCAGTATGAAGACTTACCGCCTGCTGCCATGAGGCCCAGACAGCGTGCAGGATTCATCGCTTCCGCAAGTTAGCTACCTCTGTATGGCTCGGGTGGTAGCAACATTGGACTCACATGCTCCACTATAGCCAGATCTTGCGATCCCGGATGCAAAACTGCAGAGTCCGAGCGTGAATCCAACCTTTTAAGTCAGCCGTGTCCATCAACGCGGGGCCAAATTCACATACCAAGACTGGGGAGAGAGCTGGGCCAAACACCTGACGTTGACGTGGATCGAGACCTATTATGTTCAGCGAGGGCATGACGGGCTTACATAGTTGCCCAAATTGACTTACCGACTCCAAATGCGATAAACACCAGCGCACACGAGGTCATGGTTTCGAGGACATATCTTCGCTAGGTCAGCATGATTGAGCCAATTCCCATGGATACGGTAAAGACCTACGCTTGAGCAGGTGTGACGATAGAGGTGTCGATATAACAACCTGGAACCTTTTGAAACGACTCCAGTGGCTCATCGAGACTTGCTCTGACCAAGAATCCTGCGATCACCGCCCCAGTGCATTGGAAAAGCAGATAAAGTACCGTACGGGGAAACGCGGAGAGACGTGCAAAGAAGGTCGACATTGTGATAAATGGATTGAAATGCCCGCCTAGAAGCATCCGTCAATGGGATCGGATTGCCACATATAATCAGGGACAGCTTACCGGAAACAGGACCTCCCGCATAGACAAACAACGCAATCAGAAGAAAGTTTGCAATGGCACCGAACGCCGCCGGAGTGATTGGACCCAAAGACGTTGACGTAGTAACGTGTCCGAGTCCGATCGCGTAAAGTCCGGCCAGGTAGATTTGCAGACAAGTCCCAACCCCTTCAATAGTAGCTTCCTTCCAGAGCTCTATATCACGAAACCCACCAACCCCAAGGCTCTGTTTCCACGTGAAGGTTGCTGCCGCGTCCGGGACTTTGGATATGACGCTCTTGAAGTCGTCGTCATCGGGTGCAAGCGTGAATTCTGCGTTTCCTCCGATACGGCCTGCGAACGGACGAGAAGCGACTGCCGGAACATGATCGTTGGTTTTCCGGTGACGCAATTCGTAGTGGTTATGGTCATGGCCGTCTGCCAATTCAATATCCACGCTTGTGGCAGCTGTGGCAGCTGTCATTTTTGGGTAGTTGAGAGCGTCCTGGCGAAGTTGATCGCACGGATCCCGCTAGGTATATGTCTATGATATTTCTCGAATTCTTCATAAGCACTTTGGAATATGTCCATAATGGGGTCGTGCCGCACGTTTTATTACTAGAAAGAGCATAGCTTCTGAGCGGTGATGCTTTGTCATTCGCTAAAACATTGTTGTCAGCAACAACTCCTCGGGGTTCGGCATCCTTAATTCACAACATTTCCGGAGTATCCACAGAGGGTTATGGCACTGCATTTGTGTATAGACCACAGAAACTCATCTCAGCTCGCCACCGGATTTCCGAATTTGGGGCTTTTCATCACACACATTAATCGGAAATCACCAGGTATCCCCTGTTTGCTGATTGAACGGCACGTGCATGAATAGTATCCTCAATGGTCTACGAGCTATGTCTCTTATCTCACACATCTACTGGTATGGAGCTATATGGACAAGGAAATCCAACGAATTAGCTCCCCGACAGGTGAAACCAAATGGTGGGGATAGTCATCGACCCTCAAAGAACCGAAAGAACCCCAACTAAATGTACTACACGCCAGGGTTTCCGATAGCCAGACGTCCTTCCACTGGAAGAGAAGGGCACTTCTTGATTATTTATACCAGACTGGGGGATGCTAACCCCCATTCGGAACACAGCAAGGCGCCATCAAATCCTTTGGCTTAATTAAGCTAAGGGGCAACACGCGTCCATCAAAACAAGATGAGCAAGATATATACAACAATTCCTGTCAAAGCTCCAATACTCAACTTCAAACCCACATCACATCATGGCTTCAACCTCCTTTACCATACGCCCAGCGCAGATCCGCGATCTTCTGCGCATCACAACGGTTTGTCTGGACGGTCTGGCGGGCATGCCGACCTTCACATTTCTCTGGCGTTATCGACATCAGTACCCGGAAGATAGCTACTCTTCTGGTTTCAGAGACTCAAAGATGATTTGTATAATCCTAGGATGAGATTGATGGTTGCGGTGGAATGAGCTGAGAATTCTGGATCGGAGGATAGTGAGACTGAAGGGACGGCCAAGGAAACAATTGTTGCGTTTGTGTTGTGGGAAATAAATGGGGAGCGTATGGTTAGCTCGATTATGAAGTTTGGGGCTTGGAATGTATTGCATAGTAAGTATCTCGATAGCCCCAACAGCTCGGACACTTTCATCTATGGTCCCACAGGCCAGTCCTGACGTGGATACCAACGCTCAAGAATGAATACCTTTACCAGAGCAACTGGCACATCTCTAATCCCCACAGTGGTCCTAACCAAAGCCGAAAACTGGGCCATAGGCCACCAACACGCCCGGCGCGACGACGATGGCAACCGCCTTCTCGCATTCCGCTCCACCATGCAGGCCGTCCATGAAAAGTACTGGAAAACACTGTTCCCGCAGAACTGTCATCTCGTTCTGCTGGTTACAGACCCTGAGTTTTGGGGACGAGGAGCCGGGACGATGCTTACGAGGTAGGAGAATGAGGAAGCAGAACGGTTTAGGATGAGGGTGGGGTTAGAGGCTAGTCCGGTGAGGCTTCCACTTTATCAGGGACTAGGTTTTGTGTTGCTAGAGATGCTGATGGTGGAGCCAGAAGGAGATGAGGCGAGGTTGGAGGTTAGAGTTATGGTGAGGGAGAAGAAGGGGCTGTGAAGGAGGGGGGTTGTATAAGGGAGATAGACATGATATAGAGTTGGTTCACAGATCTCGCTTCCGCTTTGGATGCGGTGAATACTCGGTAGGTTTGTTTTCTCAATTGAATCAAAGACGAACTGAATTAGTGCACAAGCGGTATCCATGACGATAGCAGTGTTCTTTCTATCCCAGTTCCAAAGTGAAAAACTTGCTATTCAACCTCATTACTCCAATCCTTCCCATTGTCTCATCTTGTCCCCAGACTCTCAGCAACGTCCGACAGCATGATTAGGCACGTTGTTCACGTATATAAGCTCCAACAAGCAGCCATCGCCAATGGATCTCGTCAGTGTCTCTTTTATTCAATCCCCACGTCCGACGCCATATTCCGAATCTCAGCTGATTTTAATAAGCTCTAACGAACAGCCACACTCTCATAAGCTGGTGCTCCATCCATTTTATTCACACACCCACTCAGCAGTCACCCGCAGCCACAAGGACCATTAGCGGTAGTTTTAGGGAATTCTTTTGCCCGAACTAGGCATCACGAATGTCCGTTCACCATTTTATTGCTCTAGCGAATGGGGAAGGCAGTGCTTGAAGCTATGTTATGTGGGCGTTGCAGTTTTATAGCCTAGCAGAAGGCAGAACAGACATGCTCAGCTTCGTTTTAGGTTTTATTTCCCACCTAGGTACCTCAGCCGGCGACGAAGACAGAGCCCAGAGTCATGATATAACTTGGACTCATTTTATAGACCGACAGAAGGCCCGACAGACATGGTTGGTTCTGCTTGCGGTTTTGTTTCCATCGTACATATAATCTTGGGGAATTGCTATTTTATTGTGCCAGCTACCAACTGACGCAAATCCTGCAAAGTCATAGGTAGGTGGAGTCATAGTGTTTTTAGACAGACAGAAGGACCACTGTGGATCGTTTTCCACTCAAGTGGAAACACTTTTCAACTCATTGAGTGGAAATCGATCCGTAGTGACAGACGTGTGGTGGGCACCGTACCGCTTTCTACTCCCTCAAACAACCATTGTACGTCTTGTATAGACATTTAGACAGTCAGAGGGACAAACATTAAGTATTCGTAAAGCGGGTTTTTTTTTTTGGAAGACAATCATGCCTCCATTGCTCAGGATTTCTATTCTCCACGACAGCATCAAACAGTATGGAGGCGCTTTTCAAAGTCCAGTGGAGAGCAGAAGTGTCCAAGTCATAGTTAAGGTGTGTAAGTCTTTTATGGATGGATGGACGAACGAACAGGTATAATACTGCTGAATTACGCTTTATTCCCCGTACACGATCATTTGGGAGTGGGTCGCAATTCTAGTCCCCCACTACAGCATTATCATGAGCGACTGCTTTTTAAAGTCCATTGGAAAACAGCAGGTTCCCGGAGCCACTTAACAATCGATTAATCATTTTATCGCTCCGGCAGAAAGACAGGACAGCCATGTACTAGCCCATTCTGGGTTTGATTCTCCAACGGAGGTTCCCAGAACCATTGAGCGAAGCGGACGCATTTCTATAGCCACCCACAAAGACAGGACAGCCATGAATTTGTTGACGAGAGCATTTCTTCTCCCACAAAGAACATCGACCTTCGCTTTGACGGATTTATTTGCCCACGCGCACAGCAGCATCTTTAGGGCGCTTCGCAATTTTTAGAGCCTAGCAGGGCACAGGTTGCCCAGACCGATTCCCAGTTTCTGTCGCAGTTTTAACCCACAACGAACTGAAATTCATGTTGGGTGGTTTTTTTTCAACGCCACCCACAACAGCATCACTGACAGTTTCTCGAGTTTTTAGAGCTTGACAGAAGCTGGAGGTCCCTCAAGTCGTTCTTTGGTTTGAAAACTACTTTATAGCCAGACAGACAGACAGACAGACAGACATGCGGCGATTCTCTTATCCAACAGACGAACATGCAACCGCGCAGAGAACTTTGTATTTCCAGACGCACAACAGCATCACACTACCTAAGTGTACTTTTCAGACGCCTAGCAAGAGACAGAGGTTCCCAGAGCCATCGCCCTCGTCGTCGCGCTTTTTAGGCAGACGAAAAAACAGACATGGTACGATTGGGCCTAGTTTTTATTCTCCACAACCCAGCATCATGTGTTCCTGGCGGACTTTTCCGGCAAGCGGCATTTTGTCCTCCCAGGTTGTAGTTTATAAACGCATGTCTTGCAGAGAGCCCGACAGACGGACACACGGGACATTTTGAGCAAGGCATTGACTCTTATTTCTCCGCCAATCCAGCGCCATTGTGTGTACGCGATCGAATTTGCTAGCAGACAGCATAGGGCGAGCATCGCACTATTTTAAAGCGCGAGACAGGCGGCCAGCAGACAGAGAGGCAGACGGGACTTGTCGAACAGGTCGGTGACTTTTATCCCCAACCGAAGCAACATTATGGGTAGTGTTAGTGCTTTCTAGCGAACAAAATAGAGCCGGAGGATGTGCATTTTCGAGTCCAAGACAGACGGGGAGCAGACAAAGAGACAGACATAGCGCACGTCGCTCAGGCTTTTAATCTCCGCCGAAGCAGCATCAAGTCGTTGTGCTATTTTGCTGGCAAACGACATCATCGAAGAAAGCTTGCATTTTAGAGCCCGAGACAGGAGACAGACATAAATTGTAGGAGTGGCATTTTTATTCTCCGCCCAGCCAGCATCGCATCGTTCTTGGGCGTATTTCTTCCAACAGAAAACATGTCTTTAGCAGCAGTCTTCTCAAGACCAACATGCCTTTATCCCGAGTTTCTTTTTAGAGACAGGCAAAGCCAGGCAGAGGGACAGACATAGCGGAAGAGCCGGTGAGTTTTATCCTCCGCAAACTAACATTCGATGGTGTATCGATATTTTTTTTCAGAGCAACAGCATGAGTCTTGACTTTTGTCTGTTTAAACCCAGCATTTTTTGTCAGAGCAGGCTGGTTCTGAGGAAATAGGAGGGAAACTGCGTTGATTGTGAAGTAACGAGCGAAAGCTAACTATATACCCCTGAGCCTGCCAAGGAGCTAACTATGAACGGTCTAGCCGTAACACACACCCCCAGCTGTAGTGAATAACAAAGCTGCTGTAACATTTTTGATCATCCGAGTTCTTTTTAGAGACAAGCTAGGGGAAAGAAAGACAGAAAGACATGTGGACGTCGAGAATTGATTTTATTCTCCGACCGGCTAACATACTGAGACGAGGGTTAATTCTCCAACGGACCAACATAGTTGAGAAGGTCGGGACCGTTTTTCCGACAGGCGGCATGATGCGTCTGGCATTCCATTTCAGAGCCCAACATATCTTGACCCAGGCAAAATTTTAGACCTGAAGACAGGCTGACAGAAACACGCGCCTTCGACGGTGATTTTTATGCGCCGCCAGACCAAAATTGCAAGAAACATTGCTCCACTTTAGTCCGACAGATAGCATTCGGGGATTCAATACGGTTTTTATTCCCCCGCGTACCAGCATTTGCTTGGTCATAGCCAGCTTTTGTTCTCCGGCAGACAGCATGTATTCATTGTGCTGAAGATTTTAGAGCCCACAGAGTCACGCTGCCTTCATCCCAGTGTTTTTACTACTCCAGTTCCGGCAGCCATTCCATATTGCGAAGTGGTATTTTAGAGCTGCCAGGACATGTAATCCCGTTAATCTGTATTTAGTCCTCGGGAGTGGAGGAGGTGCAGTGGTGGAGAGCTCGAGAGTGAGAGCGTGGCGGCCTCTACATATCTTAGCGGAGAATTCTCGGGGTTAGAGGGTCCCCGTCGTGGAAGGTAGGGCCGCACCTGAAGTCCGGTACCCGTCTATAGTGCGCACTTGCAAACGGAGACGTATGCAGTTGCTCGGCATGTTAACTTCACACTGAGACTCCATTCCCGGTAGAGGAGGACCCTGTGTCTGTGGCAGGAAGATCGCATAGACCAGAGTTTAGAAGCTCACGTCTATGCTTGACAGGTTCTCCCCGTTCACTCATCAAGCTCTCCCCACCAGTCCTTCTCGACTACTCTTTCTCTCCGACTCCGCACTTCCCCTCTTCAAAAGCGGTTCTTCGACATCCACCGACCCTGCATTCTTCCCCTCATCCGGTACAGTCGGACTCTGCCGTCCACTGGCCGGCGGGGAAGGCGTTGGCGAAGCATGCTTGTCAGCCAGCAACTCGATGATGCGATTATCGAAACTATGCACGATGCGCATCCCCAACGTCTTGTACACTTTGATCTCAGCACTCTTATTAGCTGGCCAAGTCTCGTTTTCCTTCCCCCTCTCAAGTTCGCAGTGGCGGCACGGACACGGATGGCGTCGCAAAGGGCATGAGTCTCGCTGGCACGCGCAACCCTTCTGTCGTTTTTGAAATGCGCGTTCCCTCGCAAAGCCACAGAATTGGCAGCCGCACGCCGGAGCCGAAGGTGGGGAATGTTTGTACAGTATGTCGTTTGCTTGGTCCTTGAGAGTGCTGCAAGCCCCGCACTCGCAGCAGTCGGCATGGTCGTATGGAAGGCCTGCTCCGCGGACCTGGTCTCGATATGCGACGCAGCGGTCACAGCCACAGATCTGCGAATGCGGAACAGGTGCCCTAATCCAATCGCCGAACTCTCCACAGGCGAAGAGGATCGTTTTTAGAGCCCGGTGAATGCTGTGTCCGGCGTGGACCCAAGGGCTCCAGACCTCTTCGGCAAAAGAGATCAGGTAGTCGGTGAAGGTTTCCAGTTTTCTCTTACCGTCGATGGCGGTCTTCCTTTTCTCTTCCATTTTGTCGTGGAACGTGTCGATTCCGATGATTTGTAGTGCCCAGTCGGCAATGCTCAGCACGGCTTGTTCCCAAGCATCCTGGTATTGGAGTATGATTGCAACCACAATCACCAATCCAGCTCCTACCCAGGTGCCCCAGGCACCCACTGCATCGCTGCCCTCGCTAGGGGTGAAAAGATCCATTTCGTATTCATTTATGAAAACCACAGCAATCAGCGCAGGCGGGCATAAAAAGCCCAACACCATGCCCAGCAGAAAGAATAGCATCGCCATGGTTTTTGCGAGGGCGTACTGTGCCCTACGAAACCCTGTTCTGGTATATTCTGTTACCAAGACAAGAGGTGTCCGCTTGTTTTTACCCGCTAGGACCTTTTTCCAGAGCGCGCCGGTCTGTTTGGGATGGGTATTGACAACCCGAAGTATGAGATTGCGTGCTTCGCGGAGGGTGAACTGGTTGTGGAGTATGCCAAAAATTCCATAGAGGACGATGACAGCAGCCATAGCTTGGGAGAAATATCCGATTTGAACAAAGGTATTGTTATGAAATCTGTTCCAGGTAGCTTGACTGTAGAGCATCGGAACCATTTTAGATCCACTCCGCATGGGAGCAGCTGGTCCCACAAGACCACAGAAATCGAAGCACTGACAAGTTTCGTAAGTTTCCGTGGTGAGGAGCATGCCTAAGCCGCAGGTCGGGTTGGATTCAGAAGCAGAATGAGGACATTGGACGAGCGCTGTGATGTTGTTGAAATTCCAAGGATGGAATGCCTTTCCATCTGCGGCGGTGGATGTATATAATGTGACAGGGGCCCAGGTCGCCAAAACCAGCAAGCCCCATAACACGACGATGGTCTGCGCCTTGTCGCGCCGGACGCTTGTCGACCAGTTGAGAATGGGTGTTGCCACGACAAGTGCTGCCGTCAGAATTGTATATACGCCATAGATGTCGGGATCTCCAAAACGCTGCGATGATTCCATGTTTGGCCTGCCCGTATGCCATCCAAATTGGGTCAGCAGAGCCAGACCATGCACAGCGGTTGTAGCCGAATAGGTCATCGCAGTTCCCAGAGCAGCGACAGCAAGCCAGGAGTGTCGGCGAAAGAGGAGCGCAAACAGCAGGAGACAGTAGAACAGAATTCGGGTGAGGAAGTCGTAAGAGCCGCTGAAGGGATACGTGCAATGAATGGTCCCGCCGTAGTAGTCTGGTGACAGTAATGTTCTGACTAGCGGGAAAATTCGTGAGAAAGGTTGACCCTCGTTCGCAAAAAACTGTACTGCCGCAAGGTTATCTGGGAGAATCGTCAAATTGACCGGCTGTGAATTGTTCCCTGCCGGGCTCCATTCGTTCGTAGGGTTTCCATCCAGGGTGCCGTTCATCCAGCCATGCTGGGCGAGTACAGTCAGGTTCGCTGGTGTCGTGAAGTTTTCCATGGCGACTGCAGATTTTGGGTGGAAAGGCTGGGGGACGAAGCGGTCACCGACATGCGCAGACGACGTTCTGTCGAGGACAGGCCGACATCGCGAAGTTGAAGAATAGCATGGCCACTCCCCGGTATTTGTGCTAGCCTTTTCTCACACTAGTTTCTAGGATAAAACGCGTACCTTATTGAAATTACGCCTCCCGGACCGCTACGGTAAACCCGGGTGGTGGCCATAGTCTCTCCAATCGCAAGGCAGATTTTGGCGGTTTCGGCCCCCACACAAACTGCTGGCTGCTTGTGTCTAGACTCAAAACGCGACGCGATCTTAATGCATTCATCTCAAAGAAGCCAATGGACAAGATCGCGAACAGGAAAACCTAGGGTACGTTGCAACAAGGCGTCCCGTGGACTATTTGTAGATCTCGGAGTTGGAAGCAGCTACGATTTGTCAACTTCGATCTGTATCTTCCAGATTCTCGCAACCAGTTAGTAGCAAGCCATTTATCTTGTGTGTATTGCGATACATCATGAGCGGCGTGCTGAATCAGTATTGTCAGATTGTCTAGCTTTCCGCCGAAGAGTGCCAGTTCAAACAAATCAAGCCCGTCGTTTGTTACCGCATAGAGGTCACCGCCGCCTTCGAGAAGAGTAGCGAGATACGAAGTATCGTATGTCCCTCGCTCCGCATGGATCTGAATAGTCGTCGAGTTGGAGTTCGGACTTGTGTAGTTGAAAAAGGCTCCGACGGCATGCAGCCTTTTCAGCGTGAGCGCATAATTACAGTGGGGGAATGCTTCGGAACCTGATATATTCGCTAGATTGTGTACTTCCCACCGCTGTGAAGAGCTCTTTCGAGCGGGTAGCACAGCGGAAATATCGGGGACGAAGCTGGAGTGGCTCCATTTCTGATAAGAATCCGGACAAACTCGTAGAAGCCGTTCCTAGAGACGGTTTTGAGGCTATAGGAAAGATCATCATTGCATCGAAAGGAGCGTCGGCTACATGGAGAGCTTGGGCTAGAATCCACCTGTGATTCTTGATTGCCAAAGCAAAAGCTGTCTCTTTGGCGGTCGTCTCAGCCCAGAGCGCCTTGGACGGAGAAATTCGACATGCAACCTTTGCAACCGCTTCGACAAGGCTGTTTGGTACTTCGTAGCCGTACTTCTGGATATTGGTTAGGAATTCCTCATCCATGATATTACGGGGAAGGTATCCTACGGCAAGAATGTGGAGTGGTGTCCTGAGGTCATCCGAAGCCGCTGCGGGGTCGGCACCAAGATCGACTAGAGTTTGGATGATGTCTAGTTCCATGGTAAGTATGGAGTAGTGGATGGGTTGGTGTCCACCTGAGTCCTTCGCGTGGGTAGATGCACCACCAACGCGCAGCAAAACCATTCATGGTGTTCGCAGGTACCTCTCCCGAGCTTCACCTCAACATTAGATTCCAGGATAAATTCCACTGTCCCCGGACTGCCCGAGCTGCAGGCGTAATGAAGAGGTGTTAATCCGAGTGAATCAGTCGCCGTTAAGGACAGGCCGGCTTTGCTGATTATGCGCAAAATTTCGGTACTTTCACTAGATGCGGCCACATGTGTATAGCCCGCACCGCTTATTGACACCTCGTCGGAGGAAAGATTCCCTCTTAGGTCGCGACTCAGATTAAGCATCGTTTTGAACATTTCAACGTCCCCACAGAGAATTGCTTTTTTCAAGAATTGCTTTCTGTCGCCGTCAATTGGGGCCTTCTCCTGCATTCGGCGCCAACATCCATGATCACTCTTAGACAGTACGATCTTAGTCTGGTCCCACAACGCACTTGCATGCTCTGCGGTGAACACGCATCTCGGTCAACCATACACTTCGGTGGATCATATACGCTTGCCACTTTCTCAAATAATTCCTTGTTTGGTACTTCGGTGACGATTCGAAACAGGTTTTCAGCCCGTTTTGGGGTTGCAGTCGCCTTTGCCTCCTCGACAGTGAGTCGGCGTATCGGAATGGAACGGTTTTGCTGGTGCGCCTCCCCATTCATTTGTACACTCGAGAAGCAATGTTATCATATCTTCAGCCCCAGCTAAAATAGCCCCGTGGACTGGAGTGAGGCCGCTTTCATCTCACTTAAGTGGATGGGCATCACGGTCTAGCGGCAGCCGCGCAACGGTGTCGTGTCCCCGCACAATGGCCTAGAAAAGTGGCGTTCAAGAGCCTTTGTTGACGGCATGGATATTGGCGCCCGCCTCAAGTAAGGCTTCCACTAGTTGGGAATGCTCATTCGACGATGCCCAGTGAAGAGGCGACCAAACATGTGAGTCACCTTGGTAAAGCACATCGACGGTCGAGGAAGTTGCAAGGGACTTTCGCAGCAGGGAGTAAAAGCCCCAGTAGCAAGCAACATGGAGGATCGTCGCCTGGCTCGGGGTACCACTGACAAGGTCCATAGCAGACTGACTCTCCGTGTGGACGAAAAGATGCAGCATCTGCCAGGAACTCTCTCGGAATTTCTCATCGCTAAGAAAGGTGGCAGGTTGTACAAGCAGGCCATCCTCAACTGGGTGAACATGGTAGCCGTAGTGCCGCGCTGCATATTCAAGAAACGGCATTTCTGTGATCCTAACTTTAATTTCTTCTAACGATCGGCAGGGCCCTTTGGCCATTTCCGGGACTGCCATGTACCTCAGGCACGCACGGCCAATCTTAATGTTTGAGCTTGTTGTCTCAGAGTTGAGCTGTTCGAGGACGAACTCTCGCGCGGAGAAGTGGACGAAGTCGATAATCTGTCCTGACTTCGAATGGAGGAGAAGACCAAGGCACGATGATAGAATGGCTCTCTCGGATTCCAGGTACTCGGGAGTCTATCCAGGAGCCTCTCCCAAGCTTTTCCGACATCGTCGACTTCAGGCTACCGAGTTCGTCGTGGCATTCTCGGATTGAATCAGACGACAGACCAGGCGTTGATAGAAGAGGGGATAATCCCGGGGCTCCAGCACTGTCGCATGCTTGTTGGAGCTTAAGAAGGACCGAGGTGAGAGTTGAAAGCTCTTGAATTTACGAGCTCCATGTTTTGGAGTGGCCTTTGAGGCTCGAAAAGTATTGGAAGCTTAGCTGCGACAACCGGATGGTAAAACTAACCAGTTCAGCTATGTAGGATGCTACACTAATAGGCTCAGCCATGATCTCACTTCGATACAGGTCAGATATTGCCGTGGTGACGTGAAGATGGCTTGAGAAGCGGCTACATTCAGCTCCCACCAAAGCACATGGTGATGCAAAAGTGGGGTATCACGTGAAGCCGAGTTATTTCTGGTAAGATATATCATTCTCAATGGGCTTGATACTCGCTTACGCGAGTCCGTCAGCTCAACGAAAAACCTATTCACTAATACTATCTTGATCTTCACCAATCTTCGCTGTTCATTGCTATCCATCTAACACCCTCAAAGCCTCGGCCGCTACACACAGAGCATCTCAACGCACCATGCTCAATTAGTACAATACGAAACAAATCCTTAGGGATAGTTACATATATGGCGACTATGAGACTGAACATGTCCTATATTCAAGGTCCTCTAACCTCGGAAATATCTAATCTAAGTTGAGCACCTGTGAGATGTCTGCCTGTTTGTTATACTCCTCCCGAAAGCTGCACATAAACTCCCACAGTTCCTCCGCTCTCCTTTTTCCATACTCCGTCTTCATCAAAGATGGAATCTCATAGAGTCTCTCCCAATGATGTTGAACCGCCATATGCATTGTTTCTGCACGACGTTTTTCGCCGCGCCGCCATACGTAAAGCAACGGCCCTGGCCGACTGGTCTAAGAGTGTTGAGACGATCGGCGTCTTGAACGATGCGGAGTTCCGGGTGTGCATGGAGAACGGATAAGAAGGACATGTTTTTGGCAATGAGTTGGACGCGCTCTGCCAGCTCCTCTGAGGCCCCACAACCCATGAGCATGGTCTTGATGACCGTGTTCGGATCTTTATCTTTGGCTGCGTACTTGTGGTCTCCGACGTCTTGGACCAGACAGCCGAGGGACACGACAAGGGGATCTAGTCAAGACGCGAATTCCAGGTCGCTTATCAATGTATGATTGTATATCGTAACCGCATAACCCACAACACGCTGGATGTGCTCGTAGTTGTGCGAGTTGTCGTATAAAGGCTGAGACATGTATTCTCAGACGGCGATGTCCACTTTCTTGAACAGCTCTTTGTGTTCATCTGGTATAGGTACTCGGAGAAGTTCCTTGCTTGCGGTGCAGAGGGAGCCGGGGAGTGTGCCTGGGATACGGGGGTTTGGGTTTGAGGGGAGATTGGGGATGCCTGGGTGGGGGAGGACATTGCGCTCGGTGGTTTGGAGGGTTGGCTGGATGGTGTCCGCGTTCGTTGGGGAGTTAGAGCGATCGTGTTGTGGTTGCCATTTCGGTTGCGGAGTGGGTGGGGATGTAATTACCGGACGGGAGGTTGGTTATATAGGCTCAGAAAGGGAAAACGTTCAGGTGTCTTTGAGGTCTTACAACAATGAATATATATCGTGAACTTTGTCGTGAATGGAGAGCGGCTTCGTCGGTGCCGGGATTGCACAACGTCTGTAAAGCAGGTAGCCATTTTCGTCTTTTGTGAATGAACGGGCCTTGTCAGCAATGTAAATGCACGATATCGGTAGCCAAATGAGTCAGCAATTCCATGCGCTGAGACGTCCTGTGGAGTCATTCCAGTCACTTCAATGGAGTAAGTATGCGTAGGGTGTGACGGATAGCAGTGCCGCGAGGTGTTTGTATGGCTACCGAAAAATATATTGAGAGACTTTCTTGATTGACTGGAAATATTGCATATCTAGCATCGTTCAGGGGAACGGGAGTGTGTTCGTGCGAAGACGACATGAAACTAAGACGTCTTGCTTGACTAGAGAACAGCTTTGACGGGGTTAAGCAATCAAACGACTCCTCGCAGGACTCTCGAAAAGTAGAACCGGACCCCTTTGGCAATACCTTTCCTACTCAAGTTGAAACGAAAGGCGTGATTCTTCGAGGAACTGAGATGCGAAGCTCTCCAATATCTTCTTCCTTTCGATCGCCATCGCCTTCCCGGATGCAGTCTTCATCATATCTGAAAGCTTGTACAGCTTTTCCTCATAGTGGCCGATCGCGCGGGACATGGGTTGGTCGGGACACTTTGCTCCACCGAATGCAAAGCAGCGCCCTACGCCAACAGCACCGATAGCGTCTAAGCGATCCGCGTCTTGAACAATGGAAAGCTCAGGGAATTTCGACAGAACCTCGATGACTTTCCTAGGGTTCTTTACTTCGTGGGTATAAGAAACATGGTGTACAATCGTCTGGACCTTAGCTGCAAGTTCATCGGACGCCCCCTCCTTTCGCAGTAGGTTCGAGATTTGATTTTCGACGTCTTCACCAGGTTTGGCGTACTTGTAATCGCCGACGTCGTGGAGGAGGGCCGCCAGGAAGATGACTGTGGTGTCGTATTTGACGTCGGGATTGGATTTCAGCTCGGCTTCAAGCAGCTTGTTGGCATTGGAGACGACACGGAGAATGTGGTGGTAGTCGTGGGAATTGTCGTGACTGGGCTGAGACATGTAGTTGTGGGCAAAGTCGTTGACGGCCTTGAACAGGGCTTTGTCTTCTTGGCGGATCGGGACGACTGGAACAGGGACTGAAGCCATTCTAACTAAAATTCGATCTCAGATACGATTTGGGGTACAAGTGAAGGACTGTTCGGATTCTCAGTGAGCTGTTGAGACGAAAAAAGAGGTGGAGAGGATTTCGAGAACAGTGCGGACGCAGCAAACCGTCTCTCATGCAATCCCTATATACGGGTAGAAGAGGCCGCTTCTCGGAGCCCTGAAGAGGAGTCACACAGTACGATGTTTCGCTAGAGTTCAGGGGAAGCTGCGGCGTTCTAGTCTTATGTCGACGAAGTGGGGGTTTGGGACGGTGCCCAGGCAGATGTGGACGCGAAACGCGTAGTCACATGTAGGCGGGGCCTGTTCGTTTTCGCTCAAGTGCGAGTTTCTTTCCAATCGTTCACGAAGTTGACCGGAATGAGGCTCGATGAATGCTGACCCAAGATGAAAGGGCGTATTAATGACAGACTCGAGCATCCGGTCAAGCGCCCTTGCTCAGATGGAGTGATCCAAAGGGCGCAACTGATGCTGCCTTCATGGTGGAGCTGCAAGCACTTCCACACCGAGCTTGATATCAACGCATGATGGAAAAACTATCTTGACGAACGGGTCGAGCGCAGAGCACAAGTGATATGCTCGAAGGCATTCTGATGAAGCTTTGATGGGCCGCGGTGATGATGCCTCCTCCTGTGGTCGCGGTCCGGGGTCGACAATTGGACCTCGGCAGCCTCGCGAGCATGACTTCACGCCTGTTGTTCCCCAGATTGCGACCAGCCTCCTGGACGTACCCTCAACACCACCACGGCGCCCGCGATAAGCCGCCCAACCATCCACTGGGCCCGCCATAATGTACAAGCAGGCCACGCAGCGGACGAGCGACGCTTTGTCCATGCCTCCGAAATGGCTCGGCATGTATTCCGACTTCATCACCAAGAACGCCAGCGCCGTGTCGCAGATCGAGTCCGCGCTGCGCTCACTGACCTACATCATCCCCGGTATGCATCCTGCTGCTTGCAGGGTTGCGACTTCAAAATGGCTGACAAAGTGCAGGCCGATTTCGGGAGTCTGAGATCGCATCCGAGTCGTGTACGTCCCTCTCCAGGTAGTGCCATTCGCTCAGCTAACACGGTGGTGCAGTGCACAGCGGCGTCCAGCTTCTCTCACTATACCATGACTCTCTTCTGGCCAAAGCTATTGCGCGCCTTCCCGGATCGACGCGACACCACCCGACCCCCCACAACCGCTACACCGGCTTCTGGACCCAGAGATCGCCCACATACAAGCGGCTGGCCATGTTGCTCCAGATGATCCAGTATACCGAGCTGTTGTGGGAGATGGCCGCGAAGAGAAAAGGGGAGAAGATGCGGTGGCGCGTCGTTGTGCTGCTTGAGGTCATCAAGGCCGTGTGTCGGCTGCTGCTGTTGCGGTTGACCAATTCGAGGCCGCTACTGTCCCCGCCCCTTCCCCAGAGAGAGGTGGACCCCAGCACCCTGGAAGACTCGTCGGCATCCGCGGACGGAATGGATACGCCCCCAACCGAGAGTTCAGTAGAAGCCGAGAACTGGACTATGCCCCGAACGGGATTGTCGATGCCGAGCCTGCCGGAGTCCTCCGATATCTCCAGCTATCTCCTCTCCAAGGTGCTCACCGCAGACGACATCAAGCCTCCAAAGGCATTGCTGCACCGTGTGAGCGGGAAAGGAGAGTTAGCCGAGGTTCTGTATATCGTGAGACCCGTCGTGTACGCACTCGCGATGCAACACTTCAGCGGAGACCGCAAGAGCTGGCGTCCATGGTTGATGGGACTGAGCATAGAATACGGCGCAAGACAGCTAGCGAAGAAAGACTTCCAGGAGCGTCTTGCTGGTGGGCTCAGAGGCCTGACTGGTCTGGAGAGAGAGGAACTGAAGAAGCGTGGATGGGCACTTGGCTGGTGGATGATGCGTGGCGCCTTTTATGAAAACATCACCAAGTAAGTTTGGCAAGACGAATCGTTTGTGTCTCAGCTAACACGACGCAGGGCTTGGATACATTCCATCACCGGCAAACTCCGAAACAAACCTCTCTTAGACATTGTTGGCGGAGTCATTGAGGACTACGAGTTCCTTTGGGACCAGTATTACTTCCCCACTGCCACACTCTAGATTTTCTTTTGTTTATTATCATGGTATCGGGATGTCTCCTGCCAAAGGGACGATATGACTGTTGTAAGAATATGCATTGGGTATCGGGTTGGATGCGAGCATGAGCTTCGTTGTAGCGCCAGTAGGGAATGTTCAAGGCGATGTTAATTTGCGGGACTGCCGGTTTGGTCTCTGGTTCATTTCTGCCTGCTTGTTCCGGCTTTGTCTGCGCTTCTCGTGCACCTGTACACCTTTCTTTGCTTTCTGGGGTCAGAGTTTGGGGACGGATTGGATCACTGAATAGTCTGAGGATAGAGATCTAATTTCGTTTTCACAATGGGCCGGTTTAATTAGTACTGAAGAGCCATGACTGCTTTCCATAGTTCCGCTCCGTATATCTGGGCTTGGCACGACTTACGCACTTGTCGTGTGCCTGGCGGGCGAGCTGCAGGCTTGGTCCGTGCCTCGAAAGCTTCGGTGGACATCATCGCAGCAGAGCCTCACCGAAAGTCAACCTCCACCCATCAGCCAGCCAGCCACAAGCAAAATTCGTCCTTCTCGCAAACCCCCCTTCTACCCCCTCCGATTCTGCGGATCGCCAACCTCAACCATGCCGGCCACAACAGCCGAGACGCTATCACTCGTCACCCGCAACGTCTCTGTCGCACCTCTCGTCCTCCTCTCCGCAGCAGATCACTACGGCCGTCAAGCAAAGGGAACACGGAAACGAGTGGTTGGCGTGCTGCTAGGGCAAAACGATGGCAAGAATGTGAGGGTATCAAACAGCTTTGCTGGTAAGCTTCTGCCGCCCACATTTGCCGCCACTGCAACCCCACCCACAACACAGCTCGGGGAGGGAGGCAACCGCGCACGAAGCTTGTTTCTGACCTACTGACGCATGCATGCAGTACCGTTTGAGGAAGATGAGAAGGACCCGTCGGTGTGGTTCCTAGATCACAACTATGTCGAGTCGATGAACGACATGTTCAAGAAGGTGAATGCAAGGGAGAAGCTGATTGGGTGGTACCACACGGGACCAAAGCTGCGGGCGAGCGATCTGGAAATTAACGAGCTGTTCAAGCGGTACGCGCCGAATCCGCTGCTGGTCATTATCGATGTGCAGCCGAAGGAGGTGGGCGTGCCAACGGATGCATACTTTGCGGTTGAGGAGATCAAGGACGTAAGAACACCGCGTTGCTACCCCCGCACCCATATACCGGACCAAACACTCTCCTTAATACGGCACCGCCATTGTAAACACATGGAACAAATAGATCAGGCTAACACTCCCTAGGACGGCACTACAACCTCCAAAACCTTCGTACACACACCCTCCATAATCGAAGCCGAAGAAGCCGAAGAAATCGGCGTCGAGCACCTCCTCCGCGACATTCGCGACGTTGCCGTCGGCACGCTCTCCACCCGCATAACCTCGCAGCTCCAGTCGCTGCAAGGCCTGCACCTCCGCCTGCGCGACATCGGACAATACCTCCAAAAAGTGCTCGACGGCGATCTCCCCATCAACCACGCGATCCTCGGCAATCTCCAAGACGTCTTCAATCTGCTGCCCAATCTCTCGACGCCGAAGCCCACGCCCGTCGGCGGCGCGACGAACGGGGTTGGCCCCGCGGCCCCGGGACTCGATAACTCGGAGCTGGCGCGCGCGATGAGCGTCAAGACGAATGATCAACTCATGGCGATTTATTTGAGTAGTTTGATTAGGGCTATTACGGCGTTCCATGATCTAATTGAGAATAAGATCCAGAATAGGCAGCAGGCGGAAGAGAAGGAGGCGAAGAAGGAGGAGGCCAAGGATGCGGAGAGTAAGAAGACGAATGGAGTGGTGCCGGAGACGAAGGATGGTGAGAAGGGGAAGGAGGGTGAGAAGAAGAAGGGATAGAGGGGATGGGTGGGTGAAGAGTGAGGAAACCTGGGGTTCGAGATTGTGTGGAATCGGAAGATCGCACCTACCCGCGTCGAGGAGCTGGAAGAAAAGGATGCCATGTTTTGCCTTGCGTATACAGGGCAGATGGTAATGACGAGCTATCACAGACATGATCGGATAGATTTAACAAGACAGACAATGCATGCCGGAACAATAACTCGTCGTGCAAACATTCGAAACCAAAGTTTTCCATTCGTTATCATAACAGTCGTTACTTCGTAAGGCTGACCGTCCATCCATCGACAAAGCCTGGGTATCATAGTGTTATTCCCCCTCCCCTCCCTCTCTTCTCATACCACCATACCATCCACCCCTCATCCACCCCTCATCCATTCCCTCATTCCCATCTCCCGCCCCCCTCAATCCCCCCACCCAGCCGCCCACCCCGCAGCCTCCGCCCCACAAACCCTCCTCTCCAGCACGCATTTTTCAAAATACCCACCCCGCTCCACCAACACACAAGCCAGCAAATGTTTACAGACGGGCGGGATCCCGGATCCCAGGCTCAGGCCGCCAAAACACCACTCCGTATGTTTACCCTCGGTGAATGATGATGGAGATGGGGGTGGTATGACCGTGGATGTGGATGTGGCAGGGAAAGCGGAAAACGCAAACGCGGGACAGGAACAGTTCCACGCGTTGAGCCGGACTTCGTAGGAGGTCGTAGTGTCGTAGGACGAGGTGTAGCGCGAGGAGCGAGGTTGTGCGGAGCGAACGTAGTAGATAGTGTGTGCCTGCGTACTGTCTGTATAGGGGAGGGCTAGTTGAACTCCGGGTTCTGACATGAGGGTATCTGTGCCATCGGAATGCGTCCCAAGTTTGCCGCGATATGTGTGTTCGGCGCGTGTTGGTGCTGATGCTGACATCCCGTCCTCCTGCGCCTCCACAGTGACGTTCCGAAGCGCAGGGTCTGGGTCCTGCGCCGCATCGACACGGCCTGTCTCCGCATTCTCCGCACGTCCGTTATCTCCGTCTCTATCTTCATCACCAGCACCCTCATCTTCCCGAGCGTCAGGCTCGTGGACTAGCAGCCGCGTTACGAGGCGTCGGTCCAGGAGATCGAGGGCGGGGAGGAGTTCGTTGGGGAACAGGACGTGCAGAGCTAGGATCTGTTTTCTCACGGACTCGGGCGCTGAGATGAGCGGATTCTCAGATGAGGCCGGGGCTGTGTTGTTGGCGATATATCCGGCCTCGGCATTTTCGGAAGCAGACGGAAGCGTGGGATGATGGGAGAGTGCAAGCGCGTTGATGAGGTTTGTTATGAAAGTGCGGGACGACGGGAGAACAGCGGTGACTGCAGCAGACATCTTAGGTGAGAGGAATAATAATCGGACATGCTGATGGGTGAGGCGAAGGGTGCGGGGGGTGGGTGAGAGGCGTTGGGGGATGATGTGAGGCGTTGGGGGATGATATGAGGCGATGGACAGCGGTTGGAATAAAGTTGTGATGGGAATCTCTGGTGTTGCGGGGAAGCTGGGGGCGAGGCTAGCGATGCGATGGTGCATTGACCTGCCTGACGATGCCAGCCGCCCGGCTTCATGGACTGCCGTCGGGTCGGCACGTGCGAGGGCGATCTATCGATAGCAAAACGTTTGGGTTCGCGATTGTGAAGTCTGTGGGTGCCTTGGACGCACAATGTTTCTTGGTGGTTATGAATTGGGTCCGAGGGGTGGTACGTTCTTATGTGTTCGAATTGGTATTAATTCTCAATTGGAAGGAAATTGCGTTCGGAATTCCATCCAGGCGACCATGAGGAGAAATCCTGGATCAATAGGGACGTTTTCCAACTGGAAACAAACTGGCAATTTGCTACGATGCCTGAGAAGAAATGCGAATTGATATATACCTTACAATGACCAACATCACGCGCAGTATAGAGACAATCTCATGGTTAGTCGTAGAAGCCTTAGAATAACCCAAGGGGATGTACCTATCTTTTAGTTTGAGAACAGAAGGAGCCAACACAGTCGTTACTGCTGAAGTCAATCCATCATGCCTGCCTATTGTAGATATGGTCGGATCGTGGGCTTCCTCGTTCACAATGATTGCGTCACTACTCAAGAATTACATCCTTGGTTTTCGCACTCCAAGCTTGCCCTTCACACCTTGCTCCACGACATCCGCTTCGATCGCCTCAGCCTGCCAGGCTCATCCATGTACTCGCTCGACTGCAGTGCAGCAAACTTTACCGCTCACCGGAATTCCAGACGCGATACTAAAATCAAACATCAAGTCTTGCGACACTGCTTCCCGACTCGGCCAGAATTCACCGAACGGCGATATTGTGCCATATATCAGATCCTCTTCGCTTTAATCAATGCTCCAAGCCGATTACTCTACTCAATTGCTCATACGCGACACGACCCTCGGACACCGAGACCGAGATCGATAAGGGGCTTTCAGCATCCTGCTCTGCCTTGCAGCGTGTCCTGACAGCCCGCTATTTTTGATCGGGCGAGCAGAAGTGAGAAATGGGGCCGACTTATGTGGCCCTTCTAATATCAGGGCGCGCCTGTCTTTGGCGGCAAGACCAGACGCCATTATCGACCTGATTGCTCAGTGCAGTGTTGCGCAAAGATGAAGGACCACCTCATCTTACTGTGGCCAGAGGCTCGAAACAAGGTCCTGCAGCAGACGGACGACGGGCTGGAAGCGTGGCAGCTGCAGGGACGGCCAGCATGACACTCCCTGCAAACCAAGGTCAGGGCAGCGAGCGAGCGAAGACGCAGGAGGTCGGCATTGGCCTATCGGGCAGTCAATCATGTGCGGCCCGGGAAACGTCGATCGCATGTCGCGCATGCCTGTGGGGTCCAACCAAACGGAATGTCGAGTGTGGCGCTCCATTGCCATGAGCTGCGAGCGAGCGGCATGATGCGGATGCTCTACTGTCAAGCATGGCAGAAACGAATTGCGAATTGCGAGTAATCAAGGACTTGGCCTGGCAGACTTGCGGCCTGGATTAATTGCAAATTGACGGACGACGCCGGCGACGAGTATCAGCAGGCTGAAGGCTATCGCCGATCGCTGTCCGACGACACTTGGGCATATTCGTCGACGACCAGTCTGGCCGCTGTGCTTCGGCGCTGGAGTGTGTGGAGGTGCACGCGCGACGGCCGACTGCATATCATATCCCCAACGGCGTAGACTCGTAGAGTGCTCGCAGGTTGGAGCAGAATGGAGTGCAAGTCTCTCTCTGAGGCGAGGCGTGCGCCGCGATGAGCGCCCCCAAAATAGACCCGCCGTCGCCGACCTCCCCACACCCTGAGCACCGTGGCACCCTGAGAAGATCCAGGGTGCGGCACTAGTGCGGGTTGCAATCGATAAGGGCCCTCGCCGCGGTCATGCTGACAGCCCATTTGGACCCTCCATCAACGACGAGATGGTGTGACGGCTCAATCTCGTGACTTCCTCAGCTGCTCCATTGGGGCCAGGGCATGAGTCGCCAGACAGCGAGACCAGACGTCGTGGGGGGATCATGTCTCGCGCGCTCTGGCCAGCTGAGCGAGGCAAGGTGGACGTCGACTTTCACATGCGACACGTTTGGCCAAAGGACAGAGGCGGGAGAGGGCCAATTGGGACGGGGGCTGTCATCTGCACGCAATGGCTCGGGAGAAGGCATTGCGGTGCAGGCAGTGTCTGGCACACTCGACCCCGCTGCTGCATGTTGTACTTACTCGCCCTGGCGCTCCTGTTCGGCGTCAATTGCAACCGCATCCGGCTGTGATAGATCACGTATCACAAGACCGCCAGCCCATCGGGCGAATGACGACGCCGCTCGTGTTGCGATATGGCGGCTATTTCGGTACCGACGCCCATTGTGCAATTGCAAAGACGCCTTGACAGGAATGCGGAGAAGGAGGGAGTTGGCAACTACGCAGCGGGCATCAAGACTCACTCCGGCGAACCATGTCCGCCAATGTCCGTGGATGCCCACCGGCGGGAAAGCGACGGACGCGGCCAAGGCAGCAGCAATTGGGCGTGACTGCTCGCAGTTCTAGGGCGATGATAGATCAATTGCTGCCGTGCTAGGCCTACGTGGAGCAATGTGGAACCATGAGGTGGTCGCCTCCGCAGCGGTCAGGCTGCCTCCCTTCTCCCATGGTTCTGCGGTCACTAGGCTGGACGGTCAGACAAGCCTGGCGAGCCTGGCGAGCAAACAGCAGCACAGCGAACCATGGCCGAGGCGGTGGGGGGAGGCCGTCAGGAGGGACCAGGCACGTATGCCGCGAGTATCTAGTCGACTGGCGAAGTGCCGGGAGGAGCCAGCACTGCGCAGGCAGACCGGTGACACGTGTTTGGGCAATTCCGGGGTGGAGGAAGACGTCAATGGCAGCGGACGAGGGAATTGGCCGCAATTGAGGCCCCAATGCCCAGCGCAGCGCTGTCAATACAGCATCGAGCAGTGAAGCGGTCGTGGACAACAGCGTGAGGGCGTTGCGCGCAGGCCACGGCACCGGTGGACGGAGATGCAGTGATGCAGCAGTGCAGTGCAGAGAGCTGCCAGATCGGGTCGGTGAATGGGATTGGCGCGTTAGCCCTTTTCTTCAACGGACGACCCTTGGAATGCCACCAAGTGTCGCAAAACGAGCCCACAACTCTCAGCCCAACAGCCCCAGGCCGGATTGACTCACCACCTTCACCATGGCCAGCCTGCACTGCTGCTTGTCGCCGCGCTGCCTCGCTGCGCCCCCATTGGCTGCCTGCCGTCGCGGGCTCTGTTCCCTCGCTTTCCATTCATTTCTTGGCCACCCCAATTCGTCAGCTCTCGGCCGTGGAGAGGCGCGTAAGATATTGATGATGCCTGGAGGATGAGCCTGCTGAGCGTCGTGTCGCGCCTGTCCACACCCTCCCTGCGGCGTTCCTTTGTCCGGCCCGCGCGAGGCACATGGTTTCAGCGGTCTAGTCATCTGCCTTTCCTTGTCATTCTCGCTGTGGCCCTGCCTGAATGCCCTTTGAAACACCGCCGCCTAGCTGCTGCACCAGCACACCCTTATAAGCCTGCCCACCCCGTCTCTTTCGGAAGGTTTGGCTTTTGCACCGCTCGCACACCCTATCTCCGTCGCCAATTTGCACTGCTAGTCGCCATTTACTAATACACCGTCGACCCTGGATGGTGTAAGCATTCGTCCGGCCATTGGTACGATTCCTCCGAGTTCCACGGTCACGTTGTTCACGCTTGGTCACGCTCTGACAAGACCAGACATATAACACTGGTTCGCCCTCGCCACAGCCCGACACCTCTCTCGTCACACTTCACCAACGTTAACATTACTCTTTTTTCGACAAACGATTGCACTGCTGCCTGGCGGAATACTTTAAATCGCCGCGCCGCGCCCATTTTTTTCCGAACAAACACCCAGCGACCCAGACAATGGCAAACCAGCCATATAAAACGCCCCCGAGCCACCGTCTCACAGTCTCCTCACTCCTCTCCCCACCAGAAATGAAACGCTCCGAGTCCTTTGGATCGACAATTGGAGCACCAATCGTTCGCACGCCCTTCTCCTCCTTCAATTCGCAGCAGTCGAAGCCGTCTATGGGCGAGCGCCTCTTGTCGTTCCAGGCAGCACCCTCCTCGAGCCGCGACGCCTACGCTTCGCCCCCAATCTCGCCCTTCGACTCACAATCGCAAAAGGAGAACATGGACTGCTCTGCGGACAGCGAGATGCGCGACCCGCAATTGTTCGTCCCCGTCGATGCCGCGAGCTCAATTGCGCCAGACGAACCTCTGTTCCCCCAAGAGCAGGGCGACGCTTCCGCAAATAGCCTCATCGCCCAGCACATGAAGTCGCCCGAGTTCGCCAGCCTTCCCATCAAGCCCGCTCGCGAGGACTACGAATTGGCCGTCAGCTTCGTCTCCACCGTCTACCAATCGTATAACAAGGATCCCAAGGCCTGGTACCGCCAGGAGCGCCAGTTCGATCATCTATACGGTCGACCGACCGGCGTCCAAAAGCGACCAGTGCTGAAGAAGCTGGCACCAGCACCCTCGTCGGCATCTCGCAAGCAGAAGGTGGCCCTCCCGCGCCTTCCTCGACAACCCCGACCGCCGAAGCGGACCCCTGTGAGCCAAGTGTACCACTCTTTCGATGCATCGCCGCTGTCGGTGTCGCCGAAGGTCCCGAGGCCGGCGACAAATCGCGACGACACCGACTACAATTCGCTCCCCGACTTCTCTCCGCCGATCGACACTCTCCCCAAGGGCAACTCTAAGGTCCTGAAGGCCGACTGGAAAGGGCAAGTCCTCGATTTGTCCAACGACCCGGACCGACATCTCCTGCACGAGGCTGAACTGAACCTCGCTTCGACTCTCCGTCTTACCTGCGCCACCTACCTGTGCAGTAAGCGACGAATCTTCCAGGCGCGCATCGAAGCCCTGAGAATCGGCAAGGAGTTTCGCAAGACCGACGCCCAACAGGCTTGCAAGATCGACGTCAACAAGGCTAGCAAGCTCTGGCAAGCCTACGAGAAAGTCGGTTGGTTCAAGCCGGACTTCTTCCGCCAGTACGTCTAAGTCCGAGGCTTGCTGCCCTTGTCGCTCCCTTCTCTTTACATACTCTTCGATATGGGTTGCTCTCTGTCGTCTTCAGATTGTTTCCGCACGTCACTTTGTCGATTGGTTGTCCCGTACCGTGCGGTTGCATAACACATGATCATGGACGGTGTTCCTGGCTTTGCTTTTCCGGATCAGATTGATACCCCGGCATCGGGGATGTTCTCCCCGCTCACACAGACGAATCATGAATCGGCGCTTTCTGCTTTTCTTATGGCATGGAATTTGTACGGCATGAGGATACACCACTCCTCTGGGCTTTGGGTACCGGATTACGATGGCGTTTTGTCATTATTCTCACCTTTATCTTTCCTTTGTCAACCACATACTGCTGATACCCGCCATGTCCAGAATCTGATGTTTTTCTTTCCTTGTCATTATCACTCGGCAGATCAATAGGATCATTGCATTTAGTGCCCCTTGCTGCTGGCACTTGGGACTGAATGATATATAGATAGTCTCGGAATACAGATGCCGCTCCTTAGGGCGCAGCTCGTTTAGTATGCTGGAAAAAGTGTTCTACAATACCTACCTAATGCATACCCAGAAATGTGACTGAGCGTGCTGTCCCACCTTCCAAGGTTGGCAGTACCGATGGCGCCGATAGCGCAGGTCAAGCGAGTACTCGACACCCATGACCGCACATTCTTTGCCGCGACACCCTTCATCCTATTTACTGACAGACGTATCCGTGTACACGGCGGGGCTGCTTCATGATCGTAGCCCTGCCTACCCAGCTTTGCCAGCTGCCAGCCTTGACCCTCATTTTTGCTACGCACGTATGGCTTGCTCCATCTCCTCCGCTCTACCACTACCGCTACCACCACCCCCCAAGCAATCGTCGCCGCACTTTCCTGTAGATGATAACCGGAGTGTGTAACTGGTTAATATCTATGTAAATGAAAGAGAGCCTCCTCGCCTCTACTCTCGTCGTGTCTTCTTTCCCTCTCTTCTCTGTTTTCTTTCCTATGCTGCTCTTTCCTCTCCTACTACGTATAATTACTCAGGCCTTTGCCTCGTCGCACATGTGTTTTAGTCCATTCACATACCAATACATCTCCACTTCAAAAATTACTATTCGTCACAATCTCAGCCTCTGGAAACCTTTCCGGCTCCTTCCCTTCTAGCAACAGCTCTCCTACCTTCCCCTCGAACACCACACTCATCCATGCGGCCGTATATGCCGCCAAAATCCTCCCCATCTCATCCGGTGCAATCGTGCCCAGCAGCCCCGCCAAAACTACCGTATCCATCCCCGCCGCCTGCACCAACGTGCTCGCATCCGAGAAGCTCTCGTGTGTCGTTTTCGCGACCTCGATCCACAGCTTCGGACCCTTCAGCTGCGGCCACGCGGCCACCCAGGTCGGATCCGTAGCGTTCGCCTCGGATACGTATAGCACCGGCTGGGATAGGCCTGATGGGTGAGAGAGCCGAAGAGCGTGCCGTCCCAATTGATGGCACCGCGGATGCGGGGGTCCTGGCCCGCGGCGACGACCGCAGCGGCGCCGCCTAGAGAGTGTCCTAGCATGGCGACGCGGTCAGTCTTAAATCTTCGGGGTCCACGGTGGGGAAGGAGGGAGGCTATGGCTGTTGCATTGCCCAGCTGGTCAATGATAAAGAATGCATCAGCGACCCGGTACACGTAGCGGGTGTACTCGTCCGGAGTAGGGCTAGCGGGCCCGGTGCCGTAGATTGCGTGGCCATAGGGGTAGGTGATTATGTTGGCGTCTGAGGGGTGGTCGATGGTGATGACGGTGAAGCCCTCACTAGCAATGGCGGAGGCGAGGTCACTATAATAGAGGCGGGGGATGCCGTAGCCCGGGGAGAAGAGCAGGATAGGCCATCCTTCTTGGGACGAGCAGTCTCTGAGATCGTCTGGACACACTGCTAGGCGAGCCTCGAGGAAGAGGGGTGTGAGGTCGGCGGAGATGTTGAAGGCCTGTTGGAGAAAAGGTCCCTGGTATTCGGCGGTCTGGTTGGGCATGTAGGGTACGGGTACAGTGGACGCGCATGTCACAGGCTGGAAGACTGACAGCATCAACGCCCGAGGCGTTGGCTTTCCGGCACTGGAGTCATTGCGGGTGTAGTCGACAAGGGTTCCAGTCGTCAATGTGACATTGTATTTCCCAGTTGGGGCTAAAATCCGGTACCCTGTAGTCGTGTTGACGAGCAAGAAGAGAAAGATAAAAAATGTGGACTGCATATTTGCGAGTGTATTTGTGCCGCAACCGAGCACTGTCCGTATTCACGCAGAAAGAAGGTCCTCAACGTAATGACACGAAGTTCGGAAGGTGACTCGATGTATCGTGGGGAAATGATAAAGAGCAGTCTGACTGACATCGTGCTAAACGAATACCTAGTGAGGAGTAAGGTGGGCTATATACTGTATTTCCAGTGGATATGTGATGTCGTTGAGTGAACCTCAGCGCGATTCGTAGGTCCGCGCTACCCCTGCGAGTACACTACGCAGAGGGTCGAGCTGAAAAGGATTCATCGCTAGCGCTCTCTATCCACGCAAGGCCAGCAATTTAGGGAATGGGTACGGCTCAGTCTCTCTAACGTCGTAACATCACTTGTGAACATGCTACCGTAAGTGAACGCGTCACGAACGCGTGAGTCTCATACCAAAGGGTAGCAACAAAGGTCAAGTAGACAGATAGACAGCAGCAGGTTCTATCTACTTCTCCGCTGTAGAATTTCATCCTTCCCTTTCTCCATCTCTTCTTACTCTGTCTGTAGATGGGCTGCAGCCTACAAGACTTGTCAATTCCAGTTGAATTTCAGAGCCAAGCTTGAGACTAGGGGCTTCCAAGCGACCTAGAGGCACATATTCCCGCTTGATCTGCCTTGGGTGTTGTGAGAGGCGCATTCGATGCGAGTTACTAATCGACGTCGAGCTCTCGGATCTGGGGGAGCTCTAGACGGTCCAGACGCCTTGCTACTTCTGCAAGGGAGTGGGGGTGCCGTGTATAGTCGGGAAGACCATCTTAGGTCGACCAGATTCAGAAAGTAGATCGAACATTACAGCGAATTTGACCGGGGACATCATTTCGCGCGTCATCATCGAGCTCCCTCAACGGACGGTGCCACGCACTCAACCAGCTACGTATACCGTACAGGACGAGGCACAAGTATTCAGCAGCTCTATCATCCTGCAGACCACGTCGAGGCTAGCATCTTCCAACGCTCTGCTGTCTCGCCAGGGAGATCCAGATCCACCGCGCTGGAATGGCAATGGGACTGAACAGCTCCTTCACACGCCCCAGTCCACTGAAACTGTCCTCATCACCAGCGCAGTCGTCGCCCTCCGCCGCGAGAAAGTAGAATCAGAATGATTCCACCATCTACCCGCCCGCGTCGGCCACACACGCGCCCTGGATCTCTCCATCAAAGCCATAGTCGCAGCGTGCGCCTACGCTCGCGGTGTAACGAGACTCACGGCTGGAAACTGATATCAACCGCGGGGGATTGTGCTTAATGCCCTACAAGCGCACTTCAAGCAGGCACATACGGATAAGCCACATGGAGATCTGAATCTGAACGACGGCATCCTCGCGTCGACAGCACTACTCGCTCCATTCGACGGCGTGATAAAGAAATATGGCGCTCCCACGCGTCTGCATGTGGAGGGCCTCGCCGCAATCTTAGTCGCGAGACCAGCAAGTTATACGGTCTCGCGGCTTGCGAGAGAGATACTAGATTTCCATATTTGCGATTCGGCAGCCATGGCGGTTATCCAGGGTGACCCGTTTCCGTTTGAGGGCATACCTCGAGCATAGTTTATCGACGATGAGATAGGATATAGTAATATCATTATTATTTGATCTATTTACCGTCTAATGCAAGCTCTACTAGATTATGTAGACTATTGCTGCTGGTTCTAGGTACAAAAAAACCCCTGTTAGCTATTCGTAGAAGCAACTCCTAAAGGCTTGCCTGTACTTGGGGAAAAACGCCTTTTATGTTGTTCTTTATATGCGCCCCTAGCTATGCGCTAGCGTACTGCCTACGTATGTAGGTTATAGTTATCCTCTAGAAATACTTTTCGAAGGCAAGTTTGCCTTAACTGTCTACTCTGTTACTCTTTCCTTGCTTTTTGTTATAAATGCCTTCTATGTCTAACGTCCCTTATAACTAGTTGTTGCGTATGTCTGTCTTTGTCCTTCCGTTCTCTTCCTATGCTCTGTTAGTGTAGGCTCCGCGTCTACTGTTGTTCTAGAGCCTGTTGTTACAACATAATGGCCCGTCCCGTAGGACCCTGTTCTTCTACCTAGAGCGGGATCTTTGCCTCTATTAGGTGTCTGTTACCCTAGAGTCCTAACTTAGGTTCTCTCCTATAGGAGAGAGTAACAGCCTACATCTTACAAGTGTAGTTATCTAGCTTAGCGTATTTATAAAGGTGAGGGGTAGTAAGAGGTTCGTCTAGCCTAGGGATAAGAGGTCTGCCTAGGCTGCTATTTTGTCTGCGCGGGGAGGGAAAGGGTGCAAAGGTCGTGTTTCAAGCGTTTATCGTTTAGTTGCTATAGGTAGGTAGGTAGGTAGATAGCACTTAGTTTATAGAAGTTTATGACTGTTTCTAACTTGTTGTAGGCGCGTTGCGCTGCGCTGTGTTGCGCATAGTCGTGGTGAAAACTCTGCTCTGTCTCACCACAGGCATCGTCACGCCGCGCCCGCCATCAACGCGACGTCTCTGCACTGGCTCTGAGCTCAAGAGAGCCAGGTTCCCAGGCTTCACCACGTGGAGGTACAGAGTCCGATTTCGAAGCTCAGGATATAGTAATAGGGCTCGGCTTAAGGCTCTGGACAGTGAGCTTTTTATTCGGATTCCAAGGCTCGTGGGACTCGTGCGGGAGGTGCGAGGACAACCAGCGACGCAGAATCGGAATCGGAAGCAATGCTGGGAGATGCGGTCCGGCTTTCAAGGTCGCTTCTCACTCTCCAGGATTCCCAGGCCGAGGAGCGACTCCTGCGGACTATCGAAGTCCGGCCTTCGAGTGACGCTGGTGCTTCCGGTACTCTCGGTCAGAGCCTGCATTTTGCGTTTACGTCTGTCAACGACTTCGAAGCACTAGCATGTTACTGGGTTAACGGACTATTGCTGCTCAGACTGGAGCGGCGCGTTCATGCTGTCTTGTTGTTGTCATTGTCTGTGTCCAGCGACGTACAATTCCAAGACAAAGCCAACACGTGTGCATATATAGACCCCGAGGCTGCCGTGTCCAAATCCCTCCCGCCGAGTTTTGTTTCGCGTCAGGACTAGGGGACCAACTACGAGTTAGTCCAGGTTCGGCTCCGGCTTGTAGAGCATCTCCTGATGTGTGCTGAATATGTTGGAACGTTGCCCCATCGCAAGCATGAGCGCCATTTTGCTCATGCGATGCTGCTTGTGTATGGGGGGGAGGGGGGCGGATGACGGATGGGCTGGGTGTAAGGGGTGGAGACGGGAAGGGTGCTTCGGAGGAATTGGTGTTGAGAAGAGTGAGTGGGACGCTGGGAGCGAAGCCAGGGCTTACAGTTGAAGAAATGGATAGGGCGGCTGAGATGTTTGTGGGTGGGTGGCTGGAGGAGGGGTTTGTGGAGCTCTATTGCTTGTAGCTGTCGTCGGCTTGAAACTTATGTTCATAGTAGTGTATTGGTAAATATATTTCTGTCTGTATTAACATCGTGTACCACAAGAGTTTTTGGATGTATTATGTTCCTTGACATATGGTAGGACTTGGTAGTCTCAATTGAATGTTCTGGAGGTATATCCGTCTTCCTGAATCGATTTCGTATTTTCCCACCGTGAAGTTCAGTGTTGAGGTTTCCAGGGGCTACTGGGCATTAATGAGAACTGGAGAATCCAAACCACGTCTCCTCAACTCCACCCAGACAAAGAATCCCATCCTCTTGTTTATGATATGTTGATCAGCCCTCCGCACGAGGACTCCTCACCGCCCACAGTGGAGATAGTACGGGACTGCTGCCTGGAAAACACACACCGCGTTGACCTTGAACCTATCTCGATCGCCGTCCACTATAGCCGAGAAGCGCCCACAGGGAGAAATCTTCTTTCGAATATACGGCAATCAAATGTACCATCAGATGTGAACCCGCCATTCTCACGGTTTGCAGGGTCCAGATGTTGGTGGCGCAGTGGGGGGCGGACAGTGAGTGTCTAAATTTGGCGCGAGGCTGAGACGCCGTGGCTGAGACGCCGTCACCCCGGCCAAGCCCATGCCCGTGCCCGTGCCCATGCCCATGGCTCCGCGACCTCGTCGACGGACATCAGCATCCAACGACACCATTCACCCTCATCCACCACTCTCGGAGCCGCGGAATACCGCGGAAACGCCGCCATGTCGCAAACACAGGTCGACCACAGCGATTCAATATCCAGCCAGGACCCGCAGAATCAGGAGCAGGCGAAGAAGACAAAGAGCAGAAGGCCAGCAAGTGAGCGGCACTGCGCACCCGGCCAGCATTGCAACACGTGCACTTGTGCTAATTGACGGACAGATACCGCTTTTCGGCAGCAGCGATTAAAAGCGTGGCAGTATGTTCTTCCGCAGTCGTAGAGCCATCTCCTAGTGTCGTGGGCTAACAGCAAGCTCGCAGACCTATCCTTACGCCCAAAACCGTCCTCCCGCTTTTCTTCATCGTCGGGATTATCTTCGCGCCCATCGGAGGCCTGTTACTATGGGCGAGCTCGCAGGTGCGCACCCGAAATGCACTGGTCCGCGCATGGCGATGCTGACAATGTCTGCCATTAGGTCCAGGAGCTTTCCATTGACTACACAAACTGCGCTTCGGCTCCGGCGCCCGAGGAGAACGCGGACGGGCCATCACGTCTTACAAAGGAGATAGACTCCGACCGCGTGACCAGTGCCTTCAAGCAGACCATGAGCACCAAGCCGAAATGGGGACATACGAAGGAGACCTACAAGTGGCCTCTCTCAGGGAAAGAGCAGGAGACCGACGTTTGTTACCTGGAATTCACCATCCCGAACGACGTTGCTCCACCGATCCTATTCTACTACCGTCTGACCAACTTTTACCAAAACCACCGCCGATATGTCAAGTCTTTGGACACCAACCAGCTGAAGGGAAACGCCGAGTCGGCGAGCGCGATTCGATCGGGAGACTGTGACCCCCTCTCAACTGCTCCAGACGGCCGACCATACTACCCATGCGGCCTCATTGCCAACTCCATGTTCAATGACACGTTCGACGAACTCAACATCACAAATGCCGGCGACACCGCTCAGCCGTTCAAGATGTCCACGAGTGGGATTGCGTGGGATAGCGAGGCGGACCTGTACGGAAAAAGCAAGTACTCCCCGAAAGATGTGGTTCCCCCGCCAAATTGGGCAAATCAGTTCGAGGACAACGGCTACGACGATCTTAAGGAATTGCCTAATATTCACACCTGGGAGGCTTTGCAGGTCTGGATGAGGACAGCTGGTCTCCCGACCTTTAGCAAACTGGCTATGCGTAACGATAACGAGACTCTGAAGCAGGGGACCTACCGGCTCCGCATCTTTGACCGTAAGCAAGACATCAAAGTAATGCAGACTCGTCGATGCTAACTCTGCTTCCAGGCTTCCCGGTCCAGGAGTTCGGCGGCACCAAGTCGATTCTGATCTCGACGCGCACCGTCATGGGGGGCAAGAATCCGTTCCTAGGCATTGCGTACATTGTCGTAGGCGGCCTCTGCATCCTACTTGGTGCTGTCTTCACTGCTACCCACCTCATCAAGCCAAGGTAACCTTATAGCGAATCCCGACAAAGGATTGTTCATGCTGACACTCGATGAAGGAAACTTGGCGACCACACTTACCTGTCGTGGAATAACGACCAGCCGAGCACAGCAACTGCAACCGGTCGCGCTCCTCGAGCTGGTGACACCGCCTGATTATGATGATAGACCTTCCTAATGGAGCAGGGAGTTTGTTATTTTCTACTATCCATCTTGGATCACGAGCTAGCCGGGGGTTTCAACGTGTATTTGTAGTCCCGGTCTTCGAGAGTCTGGAGCTTCGGCGTTGCCGCGCGAATATGATTCTACAGTTTTTCTCCCGTTCATCTCGTGTCACTGTGTCAAATGGGGGCTCGACTCGTCAACTTCATGTCAGACCTCCGTGGAGAAGGGATCCGAGACCGTGTCTCGAAGATGAACTGTTTGCAGCACCGTCCTGACAGCGTTTCTATGTCCTGGGCAATCATCTGGACAGCTGTCAATTTAAGCTTGCATGGAAGTTCTGAAACATTGGCGATCCAGACCTTAGGACATGTGGAATATAAAATCGGGACAATTTCCATGTCGAGGCAGCCCACTACAATCCCCTTCATAACAACACCATTTTCTACATTGTCCATCCCTTGAGTGCGCAAATTCTTGACTTGTCCGAACCGAACCATGCACAAACATATCCTCCTTGCTTCCCTGGCGGCCTTCCTCGCTTCCTCGACGATAGCAACAGACCCCCACCCTAGTCCGAGTCCTAACTCTGACACCAAACCCTTCGCCTGCGGCACCGACACCACTCATGCTTCTGATCACTTCCTCTCCACCATCTCCGCTCTCCACAAAGGGAAAGATACAGGATCCCCCGCTGCCCGCGCCGCCGCATTATCCGCGCGGGACGGGGACTCCGCCTCCATCGACGTCGTGTTCCACATCGTCGCCACTACAGCCAGTAAATCCGCAATCACAAACGACATGCCTTCCGACCAGGTCTCCGCGATGAACAAAGCGTACAACCCGAACGGTATCAGTTTTAATTTAATCAACGTGACCTGGACCGTAAACGACGACTGGGCGAGCGCCGGCGCCGGCGATGTCGATGTCGAGATGAAGAAATCTCTCCGACAGGGCACATACGGGACTCTGAATATCTACTTTCAGACCGACATCGCAGGCGGGGTGCTAGGCCGCTGCACACTGCCCAGCAACCTCACCAGCAACGGAAAAGACAGCGTCGACCCAAGCGTCTATTTCAATGACGGCTGCAACGTTCTCGCACACACAATGCCTAAAGGCTCCTGGGAAGGCTACAACACGGGCATGACCGCCGTGCACGAAACAGGTCACTGGCTCGGCCTGCTGCATACGTTTGAGGGAGAGAGCTGCGAGGGTCCGGGAGATTATATCGAGGATACGGTGCCCGAAAAGGAGATAACACAAGGGTGTCCGACGAGCCCGCCCAAGAAGACATGTGAGGGGAAGGGGGCAGCAGAAGCGGCGGACCAGGCCGGTAGTGGAGGGAATGGAGGTCTGGATCCAATTCACAATTATATGGATTATTCGACGGATGATTGTTATACGGGGTTTACGCCACTGCAGAGGGAGAGGATGCTTTCTATGTGGGGCATGTATCGGAAGGGGATGTAGAGAGAGAGGGAGGCGCTTGGTAGTGGTGGAGGCTTTGTCCCGTTTTGCGATTTGATTTTGGTCTCACTTTTTGTGGTTGAGAAATGATGGTGCGGTTGTTGCTGTTCGCAGTTGGTATATATTGTTGGTCTTCTCTCGTTTATTCCTTCCTCATTCCTGCCCGTATCTATTCTTGTATTTATTCTAGACTGCTTGTATCTAGTTACCCTAGATTGCTTGTATTTATTCTAGACTGCTTGTATTTATTCTAGACTGCTTGTTTTTATTCTAGACTGCTAGTCTGCCCATCACTTCTTGTTCCTATGTAGCTATGTTCAGTAATCAATATATGCGTAATAGAAACCAGTCCTTTTCTAACCCAAACCCGGACGCACGCATCTATACTCCTTGCTCAAAATATTGGCTTAGAACTCGGAACGAAAACCCGGAATGTGCCCAACCCTCCCTCCCTTACCCCACACATTTTCTCCCAGAAATCCTTCATACCTTCTTACACCAACGTAATGGTTGCAAGCACAACATCAACATTAAACGCCAAAGCCCGGACAGTACATTCCACACTTCAAGGTCCTTGCTTGTCGGATACTCCACGTGGCCTGCTAGTCTCGGTCACACCAATTCTTAGACAAAACGTCCGCCCAGGTACGGACGATCTAGCCCTAAGCATGTGCATGACTGCCTGTAAGGAAAGACATGCCGGGGTTCTAGACGATTCTAGCCCCGCCGCCTGCCCGACTCCTTTCCCGGACTGCATGCACGCCTACGGCTCCGGCTCCAAGAATGACCGACTGACTCAACCTGCCTGCTTCGCTATTTCCGCGGACTTCACGCGGGACAAAGACCACGGTTCCGATTAGTTCGGATGTGAGGTACTTTTTTTCTGTATGCGGACGGATGCGGCGTGGCGTGGCGTGGCATGGCGTGGCATGGCGTGGCATGGTGTGGTATGAATAGACCCACCTATGCACTGGACAGGTGCTCCGGGGAGGAAAAGCGCGGACGAGAAAGAAAGGTTATAGAGAGCGATGGGGAGACGATGGAGAAGGTACTCCGGATCGGGATGGAGTCATTGGATGCAGGTGGTCTAGGTGGAGAGGAAGCTGCGCTTGGGAGAAACTTCGATAGCGCTCTTCGGCGTTGGGGTTTAGGTTTCGAGAGCTTGCGACTACTCTGCGGTCTTAGAGGGGGGGTTGTCTACCGAGGAGCCGGGTGTGCAATACGTGGTGTCTGACAACCAGACAAAGAAAAGCGGGAGCGTGCAGCCACAGTGTGGTAGGGCAATATCAAGATCACGTGCGTATAGTCGGTACGAAGCCTGCGCCAAGGTCCCCCGCCAGAGAAAGATATAGGCACCGATCTTCGCGATCAGTATTCGGATTCGCTGCTGCTACTGAGAGCCAGGATCGGCATCGGGGGGCGGGGGGCGAGTGAGACTTCAAACTTGGAATCGAACCTAGAATCGGACTCGAGACGAGACGAGACTCACTACTGCGAGATCATTTGGATACTCAGAGGAGTACGTAGGAGAGATATGGAAATCATGTAGTTGACAACCAAGCTTGGATCGGAACAGGGTATTGATATCCGCTCTCTTTCATTCAGTCTAGGTGCCAGAGTCGTGGTTGTGTTTATTCTGACCGCAGTGATTATTGCAGCGTTGATAAGACTTGTGAGACGGTGGAGGGAGAAGCGAGACATGTATGGGGCATCCTTGGGATTGGGGATAAATAAGATACCGGGGCGCAGTGAGACTTGGTGGGCAGTCGAGCGAAGTGTTCAAGAGGTGGACGTGGATGAGAGTGTGGGTGCAAGTTCCAAGATGGGAAGGGGGAGAAATGATAGCGTAATGGAGGAGAAGCGTGGAAAGGCGATGGTGGTCGCGGAGGTGGAAATGAGGATGCGGGTGTCGATGAAGAGTGGCGAGGATCCGGATATCAAGGATACGTGTACCGTGTAGTGAGAGTATGGACTGGAGACGGCTCGAAATAAGGAGTTTGGATTTTTGGAATGGAATCTGATTTCATTTAGTTGGAGCTCAGGAAAACCGGTGTTTATACCAGGACGATATACTGGAAATACTTTGCAAACATGACAACTCGTGGTCTTCGTATGCCTTGTATTCTCCGTTTGAATTAATCCCATAAAAAGCGAATACCACACATCTACGCAACTGACTTTTTCCGGATATCATCCCACTCTGCATCCAACCTCTCTGTGAGACCGTTAAAGGAACGACCACTATTGTCGCGAAGAATCTGTGCGATTAATTTGCGATCCTCGATTTCTTCTTCCAGAGCCTTGATTCGCTCTTGTATAGTGTTCTTCCCTCCCTCGTAATGCGCCTGGTCATGTCCATCAATCTCAGAATCGAGGCACACTTGTAAGTAGTTGGTATCATACCAGTCCTCGCCAAATATGTATCATTTCTAGGAAGCGCTTTTAGAGCACGCCCACTTCCGCTCCGAAATCCATTTCTCCATCTTTGCCAGGACATCTTCTTCTCGTACCCCTTTCGGTTTATTGCCGACATGGCAATGTTAAGGGACGAGCCATACAGTGTGATTCTGTTACATCCGCCTCTTTCCTTTTGCTGAGGGCTCTGACTATTTCAACGTTGGGCTTGTCAAATTCGGACCCCCCGATATACGAAAACGCATCACGAGTTGCTATGACAGCGTCCTCCAGAGGACCACTGCGGATCGATTTCCACTCATTGAGTAGGTTTTTTGGCACGTAAACGACCACTCAATAAGTGGAAATTTTCCACTCATTTTACACTTATTTTTCCGGTTATTTTTCTACTCATTTTTCTCTATATAAATATTCGTAAATAATTTAATTAAAAATAATTAAAAAATGGCTTAATAATTCGTTGCGCTGATATGGTGTACCAGCTCTATCTATAGCTCGATCTAGTACATAGTGTACCACGCAGGGCTCGGCTCCCCTCGGCTCCTACCCCCACAGCTCCTCAACACCAAATCTGCTCTCACGACCTGCCTTGCCTGCCCTGATAGCTTGTTGCATTGGTGAATTGATCTCTCTACATCGTGATTAGTCTGCAATCTAACGTGAATCTAATATAAATACTTGACTGATGAGGATGGCGACGATGGAGATAGAGATGGAGATGGCGATGGAGATGGAGATGGAGGAGGTGTAGAGGAGAGATGGAAGGAGGAAGGAGGGAGGCAGGGAGGGTCATATAGTCTGTGTGGGTGAGCCAAGCCTGCCCGGTGAAGGAGTGGGGGGCGGCCACCTCAGCACCAGATTCGAAAATCTCTAAGTAGATTCACTGATTTAGTAAAAGTTTAGACAATTTTACTTAGAAAATAAGCCTAAGTACGGTTTTCTACTCAATGAGTAGGGTTTTTCCACTTCATTAGTGCCCTGAGTGGGGTTTTTCTACTCAATGAGTGTTTTCTACTTAATGAGTGGAGTTTTTCTACTTAATACTCGGCCCCAACGGTTGATTCTCAATTTTGTTCCATAAAAGGCCGTGCTCTGCACGGCCCTACTAGCTCAACGTACAAACACGCTCAACGTACAGAGGTACCTGCCACCCCACCTAAATACATCAAAAACACGTCTTTTTACACTAAACAAAATGCCAAAAGTGCCCAAGCAAAGTACCAGATATCAACGCGAATGTTAGATCATCGAAAAATGCGTCAAAGAGCTGCGCGCAGTCGAAAATCCAAACCTCTCTGCATACTGTCGCGATCGTAACCTCACCCACCTATATAGACGCCTTCGCCGAGCGCTCGATGGAGGCAAAACCTGATCAACTCGCGAGCCTACCAACTGTAAGCTTAGTGAGGTTCAAGAGCTCGCCCTTAAACGGTTCATCGACGTGGTTAACAATATTAGTTATGGAGTACAGAAGGAGCTAGTTGCCTAGCAGGCCGACTTCATACTGGCGGAATCACATGAAGGAGACGGCCCACCACCGCAGGTGGGCATGAACTGGGCATCTCGCTGGCTCGCTGCCTATACAAAATACTGTAGGGTGAAAGCAGTACTAATAGAGCTCGCGCGTAAGCTCGCGTAATTGCTAGAGGCTATTCTAGAGTAGTATAACAAGCTTAACGCGTACATTAAGGACTATAGTATAGCTATAAAGAATATGTATAATATAGATAAAACAGGCGTGAGAATTAGAATTGCCAAGAACTCCTACATGTATACAAAGCATGGGAAGCAGGTAATTATATACCCTAGGGCCTACTATAATTAATAGACTAACAGCGAGCTAGATAATTATGCCTACTGCAACTAATAGAGAGCTTATCTCGCTGGTTGAGTGTGTCTCTACGGATGGCTAAGTAATTAACCCTATGATTATTATTAAGGCAAAGTTAATACTAGAGCACTAGGCTGTTAATTTACCTAGCAATTACCTTATAGCTATAACAGACAGCGGCTATAGTAACGACCATATAGCTCTTAATTAGATTAACTACTTTAACAAAATAACTAAGGATCATAATAAAGGAGCACCACGGCTCCTCCTTATTGACGGCTATGGATCCCACCTTACTCGTTAATTTGTAGTGCGCGCTATAATTAATAGTATTTACCCATTTGCTCTTTCTCCGCATACTACGCACCTTCTCTAGCCTCTTAATGTGGGCTGTTTTTAACTACTAAAGTAGTACCATAGCTAGACAATAGATTTGGCTTCACGTGAGGGGGCTACTAATATACGTAAGACGGATTTCCTAGCAACTCTTAGCAAAATCCGTTAGAAGACTTTTACTGTTACTAACATCTAGAGCAGTTAGAGGCGTACAGGCATTGCTCCTTGGGCCCCTGACCTAGTTCTTAATAAATTAAGGACTTAGGAGGCAGCATGTAATGAACTAGACGTAGACAACTAAGGCAATTTTGTAGGGAGGTCTATGACTCCTACACTCACCTAGGACGACGACGTTACTAAGGATGAGGAGGATAGAGAGGATGATAATAAGAGTATAGATTTTGAGAGTATAGAGGCAGCAACTAAGCAATTTACATAGCAAATATGACTATAGAGATTATAAAGAACATAGGTTATGCCTAGCAATTTTAGCTAGAATACTCTAAGAACAGTTTGTTTACTTAATTTTTAAGAGGGCGTTGTTGCCTGTACACTGCGCAGGACACTACTAAGCAATATTGCTAATGGTATAATCGCGACGCTTAAAGGTAGCTTAGCTCTCGCCCAAACTGTAGCTAGACTTGAGCGAGCTTTAGCTAATATAAAAGCAGCTGAACACGCTTGAGCAGAGCGTTGTAGGCGTAGTCGTCGTGCTGTTGACAGCGGTGGGGGGCCTATTTACGCCAAAGATTGCTGTTAGATAGCTGCCGCCTGGGTTGTTAATAAGGCTGTTAAACAAGAGGCAGCTGTTACAGCCTACGTTTAACGATTACTACTAAAACGTATAAACGCTTAGAAGAGGCTACGCCCTTTAATCTGGGCCTACGGCAAGAGGTCTATAAAGCGCCATGCTGATGGGATTACTGTATCACGGCCCCCTAGTAAATACGCTAGCAGTATAATCAAGCACCCCTAAGGGGACTGGGTATATGGTCTTAACTACTTGGCCCACCTAGAGCTTGCCGCGAAGTTCAAAGCTCTCTGTACAAAATTAGTGGAGGAGTTAGAAGAGCGAGGCAGGTTTCAGGCTCGCCGTGCGATTACTAAAAGCTCTCTTAACGCTGCTAAGCTCTCTCTTGTAACCTGTGACTCTCTAGATCTATATAACCTACTACTCTAAGAGAAAGGTTATATAGAGAGTAAGGAGCCTATTGTTAAGGTGCTAGACAGTTAACTTATTATACGAGAGACTTAAGTTACCTTATAAGGAGAGACTCTAGAGCTCCCTACTACTCTAAGGGGCGCGCAGAACGGTAGTGACGTTAGTGAAGATGAGGGCTACTTAAGCCTATATTCTGATTAGGGATTTTAATTGTTCATGGAGATGTATTTTGATGTATTTTCTATATAAATTATTATGGTGGGGTACTGCCAAGGCATTCTTGTACGTTGAGCGTGTTTGTACGTTGAGCTAGTAGGGCCGTGCAGAGCACGGCCTTTTGTGGAACAAAATTGAGAATCAACCGTTGGGGCCGAGTAAGTGGAAAACGATCCGCAGTGACTGGAGAACGATTCCGTGGTCTTGATCTCCAATCTGGAATGGGCTAGGAACATTTGCACGATTTCGAGATGGCCCAACTCGGCCGCCTTTTGCATCGGCGGCTCAACAAGTCTACGTTCATCTCGGTAAGTCAAGTTGATGTCTGTCCTTGCATCTGCCAAGAGAAGCTTGGCTGCAGCGACGTTCCCAGCTCTTGCGGCGATGTGGAGTGGACAAAAGAGATCTCGCTCACGGTAATTGAATTCAAGATTTGCGTGCTGCAGCGCGGCTCTGAGTACGGCTGGTACGATACTTTTGTTGAGAGAGCCATAGACCAATATAGTGAGAGGTCGCAATTGCTTCTTTAGCCTAGACGCAGCGTTGATATCGAGCTCAGGCCTCTCCATGAGATGAAGAAGTATCGGGAAAATTGTATTGGCAGAGCGCTTACTGTTGACACAGCCGTAAAATGCCGTTCGGTCCCATTGATCCGTGGCGTTGGCCTCAACAACGCTATGCGTAAGCAGTGTCTTCTAGACAGGAAGTACAAGATCCTCCATTAACCAAGTAGTCTCGGTACACAGCATCAATACCGTCTACTAGTATTCATATCTGAAATTGGACGAAATGTCACCTCTGCTAGAGAACATCTCTACATATTTCTAGCTGTGAGATTCCGCGGCCGCTCCCAATATCGATACTCCGTATTGCGTTTTGACAAGGATTCGGGCTCCTTGGTCAAGTTGGTCTAGCAGAATTTTGAGCAAGTTCAGTGGCTCCCTCGTTGTCTTGTTTGTTTGCATCTGCTCAGCGAAACAACAGCAAGGTACAGATGACCTCAAGGCCACGTGCTACAGCAATGTGAAGAGGAGTCTTCCCAGTTGAGTTCGGCGGATCTAGTACCGCACCCGATCGTAGCAGAATGTTTACAACCGCGGTGTTAGCGTTGGATACAGCCAGGTGCAGAGCACTGTTGGAATCGTCGTTGCTGTCGTTGGGGTTAGCTCCATGCTTTAGTAAGCTTCCAACGACTTTCAAGACTACCGGGTCTGGGTCTTGGTCGACTGCCAGAACGAGGGCTCGATCTAGGAGCGGCTTCAGTTCTGTTTGAAGTAGATGCAAAACGCCTTCATCTCGACCTCGGGTTGTTCGAGCAGTAGTTTTGTCAGTGGGAGATTGCTCTCCGAAACCGCCATATGCAACGCCCAGAGCAACGACGCACGGAAATGTGGCGAGCCTCGTGGCATGGCTCCATCATGGAGTAAAGCCAAGGCCTCTTGATAGACTCCATGTTCTTCTCCAACATATTACCAATGTTGCACTCATCTCCATACTTCATTGCCGGGAAAGATACGTCCTCGGAGTATTTTGGAGCTGCTGCGGCAAAGCCCGACTCCAGTTTCCTCATTTAGACGGCGGCTGATAAGGCGATGAGGCGATACATTGTATGGCTGCTTCTTTGAATTGTTTCTTCAACTGGCTGCCTTGTCTCATCCAGAAAATCCAAGCCCGATTTCAGCATGAATTGGATAACACTGTGGTGGATACATCGTAATCCTGTGTAGTCATCATCTCTGTGAACTTCGAGAAGACCACAGGACATAGCTGGTAACGTATGCGAATGCATTTTTCTGCGCTGGCTGGGGCCACTATTGGATAATGACGAAAATAGAAGACGGTGGGTAAGGAATTCGCCTTTGCGTGACTCTAATTAGCGAGCTCATATAAAGATTTTACCAAACGACCGACAACTTCTGCGTCGCCGCAGCATTCGTGTATGTCGTCGATGTAGAGTCGAACTTTGAACTTGTCGAGAGTATCACTGACGACGTGTCCGAAGAATTATGCGAGGTTTTTGACGTCCCAGCAGCCATCGTGTAGTGACATCCCTCTTCTCTTCATCAGCCTTTTGATTTTGGCGCTAAGTCCTTTAATGGGGTGATGCAATAGCTGAACTAAGAGTGACCTGTATAATCCCTCGATACTTCGGTGTAACGGAGCGACTTCTGCGATGAATAAGTGAGAGAGAATGATTGTCGGTTTCTTCAGAGCCTTTTCAGACTTTGCTCTTTCCAAGATCTTCTTCATCATTGTTGATTTCCCAGTTCCAGGATGGTCTTGGATGACGTGTACCACTCTTGATACAAGGAGTTTGACTCTATCCACATGGATGTGTCCTTGTGGGGTGCAGTAATGCTATCTTCCCGGTAGTAAATTCTAGGAAAGAACAACGAGTTCATGAGACTTCGAATATCAGTCGATTCCGGTGTCTTGAGATCTGACTTCATTTTCTCGAGGGCTTGGTAGTCATCGCTATCACTGTCCAAATCAATCCCGAGTCATGACCGAACATTATCTTGAATCCGGATGTACCCAGCCTCGTAGCAGCTGGAAAATTTGCACATGCGCTTATGGTCTGCAGGAACCTGCATTTGAGGATAGCCATCGATAGCTGCGGAAGCTTTCGGCACAATCATGCCCCCTAGGTGCATTCACGCTCTTCATAGAAACACACCATGTTGAGCCGATGACTCTTTCTCCTCGTTCAGTTTCCAAATGAAGATGTCAAATCGGCGAGCACTGTTCCAGCGTCAGCAACCCACGTCGAGCCTAAGCCGGCACCGGCGCTTGCCTTCTGAGTGTGTTTTCAGCACGTCCAGGATATGAGTATTCACATCGACGAACAAGGATGCAATATTCGCGACGATGGCCACCAACTTTGCAAGATTAGATCCACGATGCGGCGTCCCTAGGAAGCATATCTCCAGTAAACACCGATAAAGAGCCCTTTCGCCGCTCTCCTTGGCTGCCTCCGACGAAACGCACCGCGCCTTCTTAGCAACCAGGCCACCCAGACTGTGTGCAACAATGATCACTGGCCTCTTAGACAACGTCCTCCCTCTCCTTGCAGCAAATTCATCCACCAAAGCCTCGGCATGTTCTCGCAGAGTCCCTTGGCCAGCATTTCCGACGAAGGTTGCGACGTCCGTATCTTACCCGAATGTCAAAATCCTTGCGGTGGGAAGTCGCGGGCTAGGAAGTCTGAAGGCTAGTGTACATCACCGTAGACCTAAGTGTCGTAGGAGTGGCCCCTGAGGCCGTGGATGAAGAGGATGTCAACGTCTGGGTTGGGCGACTGGCGGAGCTCACGCAGGCCAAGGTATTGGCCGCCTAGGAATACGGATGCTCTGGCTACCATACCGGCAGCCGCTGCAGGCAGGTGTGGCACAGAGCTGGATGTAACGGTGCTCAGGGGCAAATTTTAATTTCACATAAGAAGTCGGCCTTTTTTCTTTGCTGTGGGCAGAGCGATGAAGCGGTGGAGCCAGCAAAGAGTGGGTGGTGTGCTTCATGTTCGGGCTGGACTGGGAAGCGGCTGAGGCAGGGTGACGTTCGTGAGTGAATGTGGCTAGTGATGCATGCGCCACCCGCGCCACATCAACCCCAACCCTTGTCTGGATCTCCGCGCGCGGGCCCCAGTCTACTCAAGCACCTTGAACCACCGCCTCACCATCCCTCACACATACATTAATACTCACCTCCACTCGCTCACTCAACCAACCACTACCTACACATCACAAACCCACAGACTCGCATAGCGGCACGCCCATCCAGCCACACCCTCCACTTTCCCACCCTCTTTCCACCTTCGCTCCACAAGGCTATCATTAGACACCATGTTCTGCCTCCGCAGTTGGATCCCGATCCTCTTCTTCCTGTGAGTTCCGCTCCGTCTCCCCCTTCAATCACCATACTCATGCATACTCATTATCAGACTAAGGACCAATGCCTCACCCGTGTACCTCGTCCTCTTCATCTCCGCAACCTACTTCCTCAACCGGCCGTGCGTTTACTGCTCGCTACTCCTATTCATACTCGTCGTTGCGCTCTTCGATTTCCACACACCATGGTTCGAGCCACCGCTAGAACACGAGACGGGGGAACTGGGCAGCAGTGCGGCAGAACAGCTGGGAGATGCCCTGGGGGAGACGGCGAGCTTGGTCGTGCATGTCGCGAATAGTACCGCGCAGGCGGTGGTCAAGGCTGCGGTGGAGGGTATTAAGGAGAAGATTGGCGGTGCGGCAGCTGGGAGTGCGGATGCGGCGGCGGCATCGGCGGCCGCGGGGGCGCAGAGTTATGAGTGGGTGAAGGGGCTGCTGGGGAAGAAGGAGTGGCGGATTGAGTGTTTGGATGTCTTGTTCCGGATATAAGCTGCATCGATGGAGCGGGCTGCTGTCTGGACATGGTACTAGACGAGGCAACAGAAGACTGCAAGACGGATTGTCGTTATTGGAATTTCAAGAGACGGTCTGCGGGCGTGCATTGCATTGCATCTTTGGGTTTCCAGGGATTGAATTTGGCGATAATACCATGGGTCATGGGCATTGGTTTGGAGTACGGATCTGGGCTTTTGGAGTTTCTCTTGGGCGTCCGGCTGTTCCTTCTGCTGAGGCTTTCGAATAATACCCTCCGTACGTCTTACGGAACGAGGCTCGCCGAGGATGTGATCTTTGTCGAACGTCGAAGGGAGTATACACGTGCAAGATAGATTCGACATTCAGACATTGTTGGCACCATAATCACGCAATGGCTTTGTGGCGTCATTTCAATTCGATTATCTTCAGAGGCGTGCTCTTAGGGAACTGCTCCGCGACACGGACTGGCTTGAACACGGTTTCTCTGACTAAGCAATCCGGTGAAGGTCGTAGGTGTCGGACCAGATCTACAACTTGATGCGCGATTCTTGGGACGGCAGGGCGCAATAAATCTACCACATATGATCTATTGGCTACCCAAGGCTAGCGCGGGGTCGATAATCCAACGCGGGGCGACGTGCATACGAAAGCCGAGCCACCTTCCTCTCACGAACAACCACATTCCGCCGCCAAAGCGTCCCGCACCTCTACTCTCCGAAGCTGGCCGCCCTCGCAACTCTCACGAGGCCCTGCTCTCGCCCGCAGCTTTGGGGCAAGCTTTGCAACAGACCTCTGCCCGCGTCCTGCCTGTCCTTCTCCACTTACTTAAAACACCAAACTCGCACACGACGACCCGTCCGACCTCAATTCACTCGAGGAGAATCGACCCCAGCCTTCGCGCGAGTCACTTCTATACAAACACGCGTCCGGTTTTGCTCTACCGAGTCGAGTAGTAGCTTTACAATCATGGCTTCGGACAGAGACATCCTACCCGGCTGGTATGCGTTTCCATTCATCCCATACATATGGCATGACTGCGAGCTAACCCAGTTGGACACAGGGTCAAGCCTTCCCACTACTCCCTCTCGCTGCACGACCTCGAATTTGGTGGAAACTTCACCTACCAGGGATCAGTTGACATCAAGCTCGATATCCAGAATGACTCCAACCAGTGGAACGACATTGTCCTCAATACCTTCCAACTCAAGATTCATAGCGCCAAGCTCAAGCTATCCGGTTCGAAGGACGCGCCACGACCGACCAAGGAAATTTCGTACGATGAGAAGCGCCAGCGTGCAACCCTGAGCTTCGGCGATGCTATTCAATACTCGGGAGAGGCGGTTCTTTCAGTCAAGTTTGAAGGTGTTATGAATAATGTGGGCAATCATTGCACCGGAATATCACAAACGATTTTGCTAATGTCTACCCAGGTCATGGCCGGCTTCTACCGCTCCAAGTACAAGCCAAAAGGCGAAGTCCCGGCATCGGTTGCCAAAGACGACGAGTTCCACTACATGTTCAGCACCCAATTCGAGTCCTGCGATGCCCGCCGAGCTTTCCCCTGCTTCGACGAACCGAACCTCAAAGCGACTTTCGACGTCCTGTTGGAGGTCCCAGAGGACCAAGTCGCCCTTAGCAACATGCCAGAGAAGGAGGTCAAGAAGAGCGAGAAGTCTGGATTCAAGACTGTGTTATTCGATCGCACCCCGATCATGTCAACATATCTTTTGGCATGGGCTATCGGCGACTTCGAGCATGTAGAGGCATTCACCAAGAGGAAGTACAATGGGAAGAACTTGCCTGTGCGGGTATACACCACGAGGGGCTTGAAGCAGCAAGGAGAGTTCGCGTTGGATAACTGCCACAAGATCGTTGATTACTTCTCAGAGGTAGCACATCTTCGACCAGATTCCCCAATCTACGCTAACTTGATTCGCCCAGGTCTTCCAGTTCGACTACCCACTCCCAAAAGTTGATCTTCTTGCGGTCCACGAATTTGTATGTGATTTTAGTCCCCCCGTTCCTGCAGCCTCTGATCATTCCCCAGCCAATTATACGTACCCCCTCGTCTCTGCTGTTTTTAGCTGACCGAGGTATTCTAGTCACACGGTGCCATGGAGAATTGGGGTCTCATCACCTACCGGTACGTATTCCATGCTTCCACTCGCGGCGGACCTCTTCTTCTGACATCCTCCTTCAGAACTACTGCCGTACTGTTCGACCCCAAGACCTCCGCGGACGCCTACCGAAACCGAGTCGCGTATGTTGTGGCACATGAGCTTGCCCACCAGTGGTTCGGCAACCTCGTCACCATGGACTGGTGGAGTGAAGTAAACATATCCGTTCTGCCTCGTGTCTCACACTGACTGTGTTTGCAGCTCTGGCTCAACGAAGGCTTTGCCACATGGGTCGGTTGGTTTGCTATCGATCATCTCTATCCTGGCGAGTAATATCTACGTGTATCTGAAGTGCAACAACTAATCTTTTCTTAGAGTGGAATGTTTGGGGACAGTTTGTTGTACGTGCAAGATCTAGAGGTACCTTTGCTCCTTGAGACCTTCGACGACTGACCTCTGATACAGACCGAATCCGTACAAACAGCCTTCAACGTAGATGCATTACGAACATCTCACGCAATTGAAGTACCTGTCTATGATGGCCTCGAAGTCGACCAGATATTTGACCACATCAGCTACCTAAAAGGGAGTTCGGTGATCCGCATGTTGAGTGCCCACCTTGGAGAAAAGGTGTTCCTACAGGGTGTCGCCGACTACCTCAAGGCTCATCAGTACAAGAATGCCACGACAAACGATTTGTGGTCAGCGCTGAGCAAGACGTCTGGCCAGGATGTCAACAGCTTCATGGACTTGTGGATCCGGAGGATTGGTTTCCCCGTTCTTACCGTTGCCGAGGAGCCGGGACAGATCAGTTTACGTCAGCAGCGCTTCCTCCTGTCTGGCGACGCGAAGCCAGAGGAAGACGAAACCATTTGGTGGATTCCCTTGGGTCTCCGGACTGGATCATCTGCGTCAGCAGCATCTTTACACAAGATCGGCGCTCTTACTCAAAAGGAAGATACGATTCGCGACATTGACGACTCATTCTACCACATCAATAAGGATCTTACAGGTTTCTACAGGACAAACTATCCTCCAGCGCGTCTGCTCAAACTTGGAGAAGCAAAGGATCATTTGAGTGTTCAGGACAAGATTGGTCTAGTCGGAGACGCGTACGCGAACGCCATGGCCGGTTACGGCTCAACGACTGGCCTACTTGCCCTTCTCAAGCCTTTCCACAACGAGACTGAGTATCTGTACGTTTTCTGAACCAACACAACGCGAGGGCCCTCACTAACTTTATGTAGCGTCTGGGCTCAGATCACAACAACGATGGGCAACGTTCGCAGCATGTTCTCTGGTGTTGAAGACATCAGCCAGGGACTGAAGAAGTTCAATCTCGAGCTCGTCAAATCTGCAGTGGAAGAGATTGGTTGGGAGTTCAAGGAGGGGGAGAGCTTCCTCACCGGCCAAAAGCGGGCTTCGCTCATCATAACCGCCGGTCTCCTTGGTCATGAAGGAACGGTCGCCGAAGCCCAGAAACGTTTCGATCTCTACATTTCCGGCAAAGATAAGGATGCTATCCATCCATCACTCCGCAGCGCAGTATTCGGGATATGTGTGAAATACGGTGGCGAGTCTGCCTACAACGCCGTCCAGAACGAGTATCTCAACACAACCTCAATCGATGGCAAGGAGATCTGTCTACGGTCCATGGGTCGTGTACAAGACAAGGCTCTCGCGAAGAACTTCATGAACTTCATCTTCTCGGACAAAGTCGCCATGCAGGACAAGCACTCTGGCACCATCGCGCTTGCCAACAACTCCGCGGTCAAAATCGAGGTCTGGAACTTCGTTCGCAACAACTGGGATCTTGTGTACAAGACTCTATCTGGAAACATGGTTGTTCTGGAGCGCTTCTTGAGGTTCGGATTGAACAAGTTTGTTGACGAGAGTGTGGCGGATGAGATCAAGAAGTTTTATGAAGGTATGGATGTCCGCGGATTCGACAAGGGACTTGCGGTTATTGATGATACGATTCGGGGACATGCGAAGTATAAGGAAAGAGATGAGAGGGTGGTAAGGGAGTGGTTGGCTGAGGAGGGGTATTTGTGACTTGCTGAAAAAGGAGCAAGGCTGTGATATGGAACGGGAAGATCTTTGAGCCCCTGACCTTTGATGAGAAGGTTTGAATAGATGCAATAACATGATGTGTCTATCCCCTTGATGAACTTACTATGCTTGTATGTCTCTACTTGAGATCATTGTGTCATGAGTAAGAGTGAATACTGGTCCTATGGTTATCATAATTGTAGACTTGAATGAAGACACGCTCACAACATCAGCAGTCCAAAACGAACAAAACAGCAAAATCTCCTCAAACTTAAACTTCTCAGCCCCGCTCACAACCACCGCCAGCAAAACAATCCAAAAGAACTCGCACCCTACTCCCACAGCCCAAACCCCCTTCACAGCAACTCCCTAACCATCCTCTTCATGTCCAAATCCCCCACCTCCACCCTCTCCCTCTCATACACCAACAAATAAACATGAAACCTCCTCCCCGCCTCAATCCTCTTCCCCACCTGCGGATTTGCCGTAAACCGCATATCTGTATTATCTGTCGCACTGCGCGCATGCGCCGCCGGATCCCAGTCCTCGCGTCTGTGGTCCGAGATGAAATACCTCCTCTGACTCGGAGTAGGCGTACCAGTTTCGGTAGAGACCGTTGCGACATAGTGGCCGTAATAAGGAGAGATTCCGTCGTGGCTGAGAATGCTGTGGAGTGTGTAATTCAAGGGGATGATGGGGCAGATTTGGTCGTCGGTTAGCTCGAGGGGTTCTTGGAGGATGCGGAGGGGCAGTTCGTCGATTTTTGTGCGTTCGGGGTCTTCGTCTTCGGAGGCGAAGATCGTCAGTTCGACGATGAGGTGCTCCGGCGCGGCTTCGATGCGGGGGGTGCATTCATGGGGGGCGTCGATGACGGCGGGATTGGAGCCGGGCGGCCGGTTGAGGGAGGAGCAGTCTGGGTTTGTGCAGCGTAGGGGACGCGTTTCGGCGCTGAAGTGGTCAGAGAGGGCGTCGATTACCCTCGTGCCAGGGACACTGTAGGGAACGGTTATGGAGAGCTGGAACGTGTAGGAGGAGGTGGGTGGGGTGAGGGTTTTGTGCTTGCAGAGCGTGCAGATACGTTCTGTGCGCGTGGTGAGGGTGAAGAGCGCTGTGTGCTGGTCGCGCCATAGTGCGGTCCTGCAGTTGGTTTCGTTAGTATATGCATAGAATTCACTAGATATTAGGGTTGGAGGGTTTACTACGTATACGTACCGAGTTGAGCCCCGGAACCCGTCGCAGAGATGCTGGTAAAACTCCACGGGGTCCTGTTGTAGGTCCAGCCGCGCAAATAACGGAATCCGCTCTGCGAACCCGAACATGCGCTTCAGTTCAGGGGCGTTGTGTGGGATCGGATTGCTGGGGTCATCGCCGCCCCAGTAGCGTTGGATGAGGCCCTTCATCGCGCAGGCGTAGCAGTCAGCTTCCGTTCTGTGGCGGGCTGGATCGGGGTCTTCGAATAGCTCGGCTTCGTCTGCATCTCCTTTCTCGCTCGACAACTTGTTGCTGGATTGAGACTTGGCAGAGGATGAGAGGCCGTCGTCGAACGGTTCGGATCCACTGTCACTGAAACCAGCAGCATCGTCAGAATCCTCTGAGCCGGCAGCACTGGGTTGATGGCTTTCAGACCCTGGCGGTAGAATACCAGGAGCACTAGCAGCACCAGATTCCTCCGACCCAGCACCACTACCACTGGGAGCAGGAATCTCAGATCCTGACCGCGCAAGTGCAGAAGGCTCCCCATCCTCGTCCTCAACATCAGTGTTATACTCAAAGCCCTCTGCCTCCTCCGGTCCAGACGGAAACCTCCAGCAAGGATTCTTGATCACTTTTCCAACGCGGTGGTTATGGCTCATGATCCAGTTCACAAATGCCGGATTGTTCAACAGAATCTGGTAAACAGCGTTACGGTAGCTTTCGTTGCTACGTCTCCTGATGCCTCTGGGCTCCGTTGGTCGGAGGGCGCGGAGTCGGAGACGGTTTTTGTCGATTGTGGAGGCCTGGTGGATTGTTAGTTTTTTGGGGAGTTGTCTTGGAAGGGGAAAGGGTTTACGGTTTCGTCGATGCGCTTTTGGAGAGCGGTCCGCAGCTGGAAATTGCCTCGGGTTCGGCGAGTGCGTCGTCCGGTGGGATAACCGGCTGCGGCGTTTCGGGCTTTCCAGTCGATTTTTCTTGGAGCCATGATAGACGAGTTTCTCTGATGGTTTGGTCTTGAGTATAGGACGCAAAGTGGTCGGTTGATTGAAGGTGGAACGGAAAATGATAACAAGACTGCAGTGGTTTGAGGGACAATATATTGTGAGAAACAATAAAGAACTATGTCTCTATTTTG